>JARQOD010000526.1:0-12339 GCA_033576555.1 Oophaga sylvatica
ACCCCCCTTCCCCGGGGTTTGTGTGTGCTTGAAGACCCCCCCCCACCCTTTTTTTGGGGTTTTTTGGGAAAACCCCCCCCCCAGTCCTTTTTGTTGTGTTGGGGAAAATTTTTCCCCCCCCCTTTTTTCTGTTATTTTGGGGGGGTTTAACCCTTTAGCTGTTTGGGGGTTTTGTGTGATATTTCCCCCCCTTTTTTCCGGGGGGTTTTGGGGGAACCCCCCAAAATTTTTTTAAAATCCTTTGGGGTTTTGGGTAAGTCCCCCCCCTTTTAATGTTAATGTCCTTTTTGGGGTTTTTGGAATCCCCCCCTTTTTTTGTGTTCCCCTTTGGGGGGGGGGAAGGCCCCTTTGTTGTGGAAAGGGGTTTTTTTACACCCCTTATTTCCGCCCCGTAAGGTTGGGGTTTTGGAAAACCCCCTTAATGTTTGTCTGTTTGGGTTTTGTGGGCCCCCCCAAAAACCCTTTTTTCGTTTTGGTTTTTTGGGGGAACCCCTCTTCCCCTTTTAAAGTCCCTTTTTTGGGGGTGGAATGCACCCCTCATTACCAGCCCCTTTTAAAGTCTGTGTGTGTTTTGGGGGAAGGCACCCCTCTTAAACCCCCGGGAAAGTCTCTGTGTGGTTTGTTAAGTGCCCCCTTTAAAACCCCCCGGAATTTGCTGGGGGTTATGTGGTAAGTGCACCCCCTTTTCCACCCCCTTTTAACTCTTCGTGGGTTTTGGGGAAGGGACCCCTCATTCCCGCCCTGTGAATTCTTGGTTTTGGGAATACCCTCTTCCCCCTTTTTGCTTTTGGGGGGTTTGGGGGGGGACCCCCATTACCCGTCCTTTGTTTCTTTTGTGTTTATTTTTTCCCCTTTCCCTGTTAATTTGTTCTTTTGTGGTAATGCCCCCTCTTTTTTGTTCCCCTTTTTTTGTGGAAGGCCTTTATTTTGTGTAATGTCCTGGGTTTTTTTTGGAAGTGTTTTCCCCTTGGGACTTTTTGGGTTTTTGGTATGTTTTCCCCCCCAAATTTTTGTTGTGGTTTTGGGAAAGGATCAACCTCCTTTAAGCTGTTGGGGGTTTTTGGGTGAAATTTCCCCTCCCCCTTTTTTCTCTTTTGGTTTTGGTAAGTGCACCCCCTTAACCCGGGTTTTTTGGGGGTTTTGGGGGTTATTACCCCCCTTTTAAACTGTGTGTGGGGGTTTTGGTAAGGACCCCCCCCCCCGGTAAAGTTCGGTGGTTGTGGGAAGTGCCCCTTTCCCCCTGTTAAATTTGCTGTTGGTTTTGGGGGAATGCACCCCTTTACCCCCTGTGTAATGTTGCTGTGGGGTTTGTGGGAATTTTACCCCTCATTACCACCTGTGAATGTCTTGTTTTGGTTTTGGGGGGTTTTTTAAAACCCCCTTTTTGTCGTGTATTTTTGGTTTGGGGAACCCCCCTTTTTCCCCCTTGGAAATTTTTGTTGTGGTTTTGGGAAAGCCCCCTCATTACCACCCGTGTAATGTTGCTGTGTGGTTTGGGGTTCCCCCTTTCTCCGGTTTGTTTTTGGTTTTTTTGTGGTTTAAAAAAAAAAAAAAAAAAAAAAAAAAAAAAAAAAAAAAAAAAAAAAAAAAAAAAAAAAAAAAAAAAAAAAAAAAAAAAAAAAAAAAAAAAAAAAAAAAAAAAAAAAAAAAAAAAAAAAAAAAAAAAAAAAAAAAAAAAAAAAAAAAAAAAAAAAAAATTTTTTTTTTTTTTTTTTTTTTTTTTTTTTTTTTTTTTTTTTTTTTTTTTTTTTTTTTTTTTTTTTTTTTTTTTTTTTTTTTTTTTTTTTTTTTTTTTTTTTTTTTTTTTTTTTTTTTTTTTTTTTTTTTTTTTTTTTTTTTTTTTTTTTTTTTTTTTTTTTTTTTTTTTTTTTTTTTTTTTTTTTTTTTTTTTTTTTTTTTTTTTTTTTTTTTTTTTTTTTTTTTTTTTTTTTTTTTTTTTTTTTTTTTTTTTTTTTTTTTTTTTTTTTTTTTTTTTTTTTGTGTTAGTGTTTTAAAACACCCTTTAAGTTTGTTTGTTGGGGGGTTATACCCCTTACGCCCTTTGTTGGTAGGTTTAAGTCCCTTTCGCCTGTGTATGTTGTTTGTTGGTATCCCTTTTTTGTAATCCTTTGGGGTTTTTTAATGCCCCTTTTTGTGTAACCTTTGTGTTTGTGTAGGAATACCCCTTTACGGGGTTTGTAGGTTTAAGCCGTTAGGTTTTTGTTTGTGGGGTATTCCCCTTTTTACGTATGTTTTGGGTTAAGTGAAACCCCTTCCCTTGTAATGTCTGTGTTGGTTTGTGAAACCATTTTGTTGCTGTGGTTTGGAAGCACCCCCTTACCCAATTTTGCTGTTGTGGTTGTGGAAGCCCCTATACACCTTGTAGTCTCTGTTGGTTTGGGTAATGCACCCCTTTCCATCCTGTAAGTCGCTGTTGTTGGGGGTTTCCCCTTCCATGTTGTTGGGGTGGATTGGAACACCCCCTTAACCCGGTTTTTTGGTGTGTGGTAGTGGTTCCCCCATTAACCCTTTTTGTGTGTGTGGTTGGTATCCCCCATTAACGTGTATTTGTGTGTGGATTAAACCCCCCATTCGCCTGGAGTTTGTAGTGTTGTAACCCCTATTCCCTTTTGTATGCCCTGGGTTTTGGTAATGCCCTCATAATCCTTTTTGCTTTGGGGGTTGTGGTAGGATCACCACCGTTTGCTGCTGTTGTGGTTTTTGTAAGTCACCCCTTCCCCTTTGGGTTTTTGGTTTTGGGGCCTCTTCCCTTTGTTGGTTTTTGGGGGTAAGTGCCCCCAAACCCTTTTCTGTGGGTTTGTGGTAAGTGCACCCCTCATTACCAGCCTGTGTATTCTGTGTCAGTGGTTTGTGGTAAGCCCCTCATTACCACCCTGTGTAAGTCTGTGTGTGGTTTGTGGTAAGTGCACCCTCATTACCAGCCTGTGTAATGCTCTGTGGGTTTGGTAAGTGCCCCCTCATTACCACCTTGTATGTGCTGTGTGTTATGGTAAGACCCTTCATTCGCTCTGTGTATGTCTCTGTCAGTGTTTTGTAAGTGCCCTCTTACGTCTGTGTAATGTCTGCTGTGTGTTGTGTAATGACCCCTACCTCCTGTAATGTCGCGTCAGTGGTTTGTGGTAAGTGCACCCCTCATTACGCGTGTTAAGTCGCTCGTGGTTGGTGGTAAGTCACCCTCATTACAGCCTGGTAATGCTCTGGTGGTTTGTGTGTCCCCTTTACCTGTGTAATGTCTGCTGTGGTTATGTGGTAATGCCCCTCATTCGCTTGTAATTCTGCTGTGTGGTTGTGTATGCCCTCAACCCTGTGTATGCTTGTGTGGTATGTGGAATGCACCCCTTTACCCTGTGTATGTTGCTGTGGTGTTGTGTAGCACCCTCATTCGTTGTTTGTTGTGTCATGTATGTGTAATGCTTCAGTCTTGTAAGCTCTTGTTGGTAATCCTTCGTGTGTTGTCCTTCGTTGTGTAAGTCCGTGTGTTTGTTGCTTAGTTGGTAAGCCCTTAGTCCTGTATGTTGTTGGTGTTAGCACCTATTCCTGTGTATGTTGCCTCATGGTGGTTGTGTGTGAGCACCTACTCTTATATCTGCTGTCTGTTTGTGGTAGTCCCCCCATTACCAGCCTGTTGTCGTGTGGTTGTGTAATGCACCCCATTACCACCTGTGTAGTCTGTGTTGGTTGTTGACTCATTACCACCTGTAATGCTGCTGTGGTTGTGGTAAGTCCCTCATTACACCTGTGTAATGTCTGTGTGGTTTGTGTAAGCCCCTCATTACAGCCTGTTATGTCTGCTGTGTGTTGTGGTAAGTGCACCCCTCATTACCACCTGTGTTTGGTGTTTGTGGTAAGACCCCTCATTACCACCTGTGTGTTGTTTGGTAGTGCTAAGCCCTAATTCTCTGTAGTTGTGTTCTGTTGTGGTAGTGCCTCTTATTGGTATGCCTTAGTGGTTGTGTAGTGCACCCCTCATTACCAGCCTGTGTAATGTCTGCTGTGTGGTTATGTGTAGTGCACCCTCATTACCAGTCCTGTGTAATGTCTGCTGTCATGGTTATGTGGTAAGTGCACCCCTCATTACCACCTGTGTAATGTCTGCTGTGTGGTTGTGTGGTAAGGCACCCCTATTACCAGTCCTGTGTAATGTCTGCTGTTGGTTATGTGGTAAGTGCACCCCTCATTACCAGCCTGGTAATGTCTGCTGTGGTGGTTGTGGTAAGTGCACCCTCATTACCATCCTGTGTAATTTGCTGTGTGGTTTGTGGTAAGTGCACCCTCATTACAGCCTGTGTAATGTCTGCTGTGTGTTTGTGGTAAGTGCACCCTCATTACCAGCCCGTTAATGTCTGCTGTGTGGTTTGTGTAAGTGCACCCCTCTTACCAGTCCTGTGTAATGTCTGCTGTTGGTTGTGGTAAGTGCACCCCTCATTACCAGCCCTGTTAATGTCTGCTGTAGTGTTATGTGGTAAGTGCACCCCTCATACCACCTGTGTAATGTCTGCTGTGTGGTTTGTGTAAGGCACCCCTCATTACCAGCCTGTGTAATTCTGCTGTGTGTTTTGGTAATGCACCCTCATTACCATCCTGTGTAATGTCTGCTGTGTGGTTTGTGTAAGTGCACCCTCATTACATCCTGTGTAATGTCTGTGTCGTGGTTAGTGGTAAGGCACCCCTCATTACACCTGTGTAATGTCTGCTGTTGGTGGTGGTAATGCACCTCATTACCAGCCCTGTGTATTCTGCTGTGGTTATGTGGTAATGCACCCCTCATTACCACCTTGAATGTCTGCTGTGGTTGTGTAAGGCACCCTCATTACCAGCCTGTAATGTTGCGTCAGTGTTTTGTAAGTGCACCTCATACCAGCCTGTTATGTCTGCTTATGTTTGTGGTAATGCACCTCATTACAGCCTTGTAATTCTGTGTGTGGTAGTGGAGTGACCTATACCAGCTGTGTAAGTCTGCTTGTGGTATTGGAAGTGCACCCTCATTACCATCCTGTGTAATTCTGCTGTGTGGTTTGTGGTAAGTGCACCCTCATACCACCTGTTAATGTCTGCTGTTGGGTTGTGTCACCCTCATTACATCCTGTGTAATGTCTGCTGTTGGTGGTTTTGGTAGTGCACCCCATTACCAGTCCTGAATTCTCTTGTGGTTTTGTAAGCACCCCTCATTACCAGTCCTGTAATTCTGCTGTCAGGGTTTTGGTAGTGCACCCCTCATTACCATCGTGTATGTCTCTGTCGGTTTGTGGTAAGTGCACCCCATACCCTGTGTAATGTTTGTGGGTTTGTGTAAGTGACCCCTCATTACCACCTGTGTAATTCTGCTGTTGGTTTGTGTAAGCACCCCTCATTACCAGTCCTGTGTAATGTCTGCTGTTGGTGGTTGTGTGGTAAGTGCACCCTCATTACCAGTCCTGTGTAATGTCTGCTGTTGGTGGTTGTGTGGTAAGTGCACCCCTCATTACCAGTCCTGTGTAATGTCTGCTGTTCGTGGTTGTGTGGTAAGTGCACCCCTCATTACCAGTCCTGTGTAATGTCTGCTGTTGGTGGTTATGTGGTAAGTGCACCCCTCATTACCAGTCCTGTGTAATGTCTGCTGTCAGTGGTTATGTGGTAAGTGCACCCCTCATTACCAGTCCTGTGTAATGTCTGCTGTCAGTGGTTATGTGGTAAGTGCACCCTCATACCAGTCGTGTAATGTCTGCTGTCGTGGTTTGTGTAAGTGCACCCCATACACTTGTGTCGTGTAGGGTTGTGGTAAGTGCACCCTCATTACCAGCCTGTGTATGTCTGCTGTGTGGTTATGTGGTAAGTGCACCCTCATTACAGCCTGTGTAATGTCTGTGTCGTGGTTTGTGGTAAGTGCACCCCTCATTACCAGCCTGTGTAATGTCTGCTGTCAGTGGTTTGTGGTAAGTGCACCCCTCATTACCAGCCCTGTGTAATGTCTGCTGTAGTGGTTGTGGTAAGTGCACCCTCATTCGCCTGTGTAATGTCTGCTGTGGTGGTTTGTGGTAAGTGCCCCCCATTACCAGCCTGTGTTATGTTCTGGTGGTTTGTGGTAAGTGCACCCCCATTACCAGCCTGTGAATGTCTGCTGTCAGTGGTTTGTTAGTGATCCCCTAGTGCAACCCTTAGTCTGTAGTGTTTGTGTGCACGTGTTGTGGTAAGTGACCCCTCATTCAGTCCTGTTATGTGCTGTGGTGGTTTGTGGTAAGTCACCTCATTACACGGTATGCTGTTGTTATGTGTAGCACCTCTTACACTGGTATGTCTGCTGTGGTTGTGTGGAGTGACCTCATACACTTGTTGTCTGCGTATGTTGTGTATGCACCTCATTACCACCTGTGAATGTCTGAGTGTTGTAGTATACACCCTGTATGCTGCTGTGTGTTTGTATGACCCATTACACGGATGTCTGCTCTGTTGTGGTAGTCCACAGTGGTAGGGTAAGTGCACCCCTCATTACCAGTCCTGTGTAATGTCTGCTGTCAGTGGTTTGTGTAAGTGCACCCCTCATTACCAGCCCTGTGTAATGTCTGCTGTTGTGGTTTGTGGTAAGTGCACCCCTCATTACCACCCTGTGTAATGTCTGCTGTCAGTGTTGTGTGGTAAGTGCACCCCTCATTACCAGCCTGTGTAATTCTGCTGTCAGTGGTTTGTGTAAGTGCACCCCTCATTACCAGCCTGTGTAATGTCTGCTGTCAGTGGTTATGTGGTAAGTGCACCCTCATTACCACCCTGTGTAATGTCTGCTGTCAGTGGTTTGTGGTAAGGCACCCCTCATTACCAGCCTGTGTAATGTCTGCTGTCAGTGGTTATGTGTAAGTGCACCCCTCATTACCAGCCTGTGTAATGTCTGCTGTATGGTTTGTGGTAAGTGCACCCCTCATTACCACCTGTGTAATGTCTGCTGTTGGTTTGTGGTAAGTGCACCCCTCATTACCAGCCCTGTGTAATGTCCTGTGTGGTTTGTGGTAAGTGCACCCCTCATTACCACCCTGTGTAATGTCTGCTGTCAGTGGTTATGTGTAAGTGCACCCCTCATTACCAGTCCTGTGTAATGTCTGCTGTCGTGTGTTATGTGGTAAGTGCACCCCTCATTACCAGTCCTGTGTAATGTCTGCTGTCAGTGGTTATGTGGTAAGTGCACCCCTCATTACCAGCCCTGTGTAATGTCTGCTGTTTGTGGTTATGTGGTAAGGCACCCTCATTACCAGTCGTGTAATGTCTGTGTTGTTTGTGTAAGGCACCCCTATTACCACCCTGTGTATGTCTGCTGTGGGGTTTGTGGTAAAGTCCCCTCATTACCACCTGTGTAATGTCTGCTGTTGGGGTTGTTGGGAATGCACCCCCCATTTCCAGCCTGTGAAAGCTGCTGTTGTGTTTGTGGTAGGCACCCCCCATACCGCCCCTTAATGTCCCCTGTTTGGGGGTTGTGTGGGAACACCCCTCATTTCCACCTGTGTAATGTCCCTTTTCTGGTTTGTGGGAAACCCCTCATTTCCGCCCCGGTAATTCGCTTGGGTTTGTGGTAAGGCACCCCTCTTCAGCCCTGGTTTTGTCCCTTTTTTGGTGGTTGGGTAAGTGGCACCCCTCTTTTCCCCCTGTTTGTCGCGCAGTGGTTATTTGGAAGACACCCCTCATTTTCCAGTCCGGTTTTTTGCTGTCAGGGTTTTGTGGTGGCCCCTCTTCAGCCCCCTGTAAAGTCCCGGTTGGTGGTTGTGGGTAAGTGCCCAAACCCCCCCCCCTTTACCACTTTCCTGTTAAACGCCCGTCCCGGTTTTTGGGAAAAGGGACCCCTTCCACCCTGGTAATGTCCCCCGCGTACTGGTGTTGGTAATGAAAACCCCCTTCCCCCTGTGGGGTTTCTCTGTCGGTGATGATGGTAAGTGCCCCCTCTTCCAGCCCTGTGTAAATTCCTTTCAGGGTTTTGGTGGTAAGTGCAACCCCCCTTTTCCCCCTTTTTTTCTGTTTTTTGGGGGGTGGAAGGCAAACCCCCAAACCCCGGGTGGGGTTTTTTCTCTGTTTTGGAGGGGAAAGGGGACCCCTATTACCGCCCTGGAATGTCTGCGTTTGGGGGTTTGTGGAAAGTCAACCCCAACCCGCTGTGTAAATGTGCTGTTTGGGGATGTGGTAAGTGACCCCTCTTCCACCCTGTTTGTCTTGCTTTGGGGGGTTTTGGGGGAAGGCCCCCTCAAAACATCCGTGAAAACGCTTTGGGGGTTTTGTGGTTTAAACCCTCAAAACCCCCGTCCTGTTAATGTCTTTGGGGTTTTTGGTTTAGTGGTAAATTCACCCCTCTTTTTCCCCCCCTGGTAAAACGGTTTGGTTTGTTAGGGTAAGTTGCCCCCTCATTACCGCCCCCTGGAATGTCTGCTGTTTTGGGGTTTTGGGGTTTGGCCCCCTTAAATCCGTGAAATGTTTTGTTGGTTTATGGGTGTGCCCCCCTTCCGCCCCTTAAGTCCCTTTTTGGGGGGTTTTTTGGTTGTGGGAATGCACCCTCATTACCCACCCCTTTTAAATTTTTGGTCAGGGTATTGGTGAGCACCCCCTTTGCCCCTCAAACCCAGCAGACAGGACGTGAAGATTAAAGGGAGTGAGCATGCTGGCGGCCCCAACCACCGCAGCCCGGTGCAGTCAGACGTCTTCGGCTCCTTCCCCCTGCTCGTTCCCTCTGTCCGCCCCTTTTGTGATGACGCCAAAAACTTTTTAGAAAAGAGGGGTCGGGGATTGAGGGAAACGAGCAGTGGGGGGAGCACGGGATTTTGATGGCACCCAGCGCCTGTGCTGCGTTAAACAGTCCTGGCTGAACTTCATTTTCATGGTTTGCAAGATTGTTCTTTTGGGTCCCCCTGCCTGGGGGAGTGACCGTTGGGTCTCATGCTCTGGGGGTGAGGCTTTTGAGTCTCCCGCCCCGGGGGGGTGAGGCTTTGGGTCTCCTGCCGGAGGGTAGGCTTTTTGGGGCTCCCCGCCTGGGAGAGTACTTTTTTGGGGCCCCCTGGGAGAGTGCTCTTTGGGTCTCCTGCTCTGGAGAGTGAGGTGTTTGGGTCTCCTGCCTGGGGGGGTGAGGCTTTGTGTCTCCGCTCGAAATGACTCGTTTTGGGGCCCCTCTGGGACGGTGAGGGGTTTGGGTCCCCTCCTGGGGCGGGAGGCTTTTGGGTCTCCCGTCGGGGGGGTAGGGTTTGGTCTCCGCTCAAGGGGGGGGCTTTGGGTTTGAAGGCATTGCTTATCCATCACCATCTCTTGGATGATGCAGGTTTGCAGAAAAAATGTAGTCTCGGATGGAGCTGAACCAGCGCTGCCTGTTCTCCAGTAATCGGCCTTTACAGTGGTTGGACATCCGGCTGCAGAGATTGGCGTGATGGTGGTTACAGCCATCGCTTTCATTGCTCTGATTCAGCACCAGAAGGCTCTGGAGATCCAGGTAATGTCCTGTCTTTGTACTTACGACTGCACCCCTTCCGGGCAGCGTCTCACACACCTTTCTTTTCATTGGTTTGGTGGGGCTGTCTCTGTCCTATGCTCTGTCTATCACTGGTCTTTTTTTCCGGACTCATCTCCAGCTTCACACAGATGGAGGCCATGATGGTCAGCTTTGGAGCGAGAAAAGAGATTCCACCACCGTGCCCTCCGAGCCCAACAGGGTTCAGTGCAGTGAGTACAGAATGAGGCACTTCCCCAGACTGTTCCCCTGTGATTTAGACCCCGGTGTTTGTGTCTCATGGGTTGGATGAGTTGTTTATGTTTGGTTTTCTGTTCTGGTCTGGTGTTGCCTCTGTTTTAGTGTTGTTTGGTGAAGTATTGTCATTGTCCGTTACCTGTGGTTTGTGTTTGGGTTTAGCTAAAGCTCCTGCAGCACCGTGAACCCATCTGGGAGCCATGTGACCAGGTGAGGGGTCTGTGGACTCCTCTAAGGGGAATGTTGCATGTGCTTAGTTTACCTCCTCCTCAGGTGCAGCCAGAGTGGCCTCAGCGTGGACACATTGAGTTCAGATGTGCAACTCTGTGTTACCGACTTGGTCTCTCCAACGCTTTGGACGGGGTCAGCTTCACCATCCGTGCGGGGAGAAGATTGTTGTGGTGGGTCGGACAGGCTCTGGGAAGTCTACACTGTTCCTGGCTCTGTTCAGAATGATGGAGTTGAACTCTGGTTCCATCCTCATCGATGACATCACCACCCAAGAGCTGAGCTTAGATGTGCTAAGGTGGGACAATGCTGATCCCGTACGGCAAGGAGTGATCGGTCATAGGAAGGATCGCCGATGGTGGTGATCAGTGCTATGAAGAATTGCTGCTAGTGGTGATCGGTCCTAGGAAGGATCGTTGCTGGTGGTGATCTCTGCTAGTGGTGATTGCACGGTCTCCTCCAGGTCACGGCTGGCGATAATCCTCCAGATGCCTTCCTGCTGACAGGAAGCGTGCGGCAGAATCTGGACCCCCTGTCGTACCACACTGATGCGGAGCTGCTGGACGTGCTGGAGCAGTGCCACTTAGCTGAGCAAGTGTCACGCATGGGTGAGGGACGTTATTGGTCATGGGGGAGGGGCTAAATTGCATTGTTAAACGTCCCATTATCATCACCTGTGCAGGTGGTCTGGATTCCGATGTCGGAGAGAGAGGGAAGAACTTCTCCCTGGGGCAGAGGCAGCTTCTGTGCTTGGCCAGAGCTCTTCTGACTGATGCAAAGGTGAGGGCAAATGTAAACTGTCAGCTCCAAAGTCCAGACCGCCACAATAAGTACCACTGTTCGACGTAGCTCATTATGACTACGTGGCCTTCTGTGTATGAAGCTCTTTCTATCATAGATTCTCTGCATTGATGAAGCCACTGCCAGCGTGGACCACCAGACGGACCACCTGCTGCAGGGGACCATCCGTGAGAAGTTCTGGGAACGCACAGTCCTCACCATCGCGCACAGGTGCCGAGCCCCAACCTCACCCCAAATATTTAATTATTCTAACACCACCACATATACAGTATGTGACGGTGGTGGACTCCCTACACCTAATCCACCTATATCACACAGGTTACGGCTCTACTCCACTGTCCACCTATATAACACAGGTGTACGGCTCCACTACACCTAATCCACGTATATTACACAGGTGTACGGCTCTACTCTACTGTCCACCTATATCACACAGGTGTACAGCCTCTAATCCACTGTCCACCTATATCACACAGGTGTACGGCTCTAATCCACTGTCCACCTATATCACACAGGTGTACGGCTCTAATCCACTGTCCACCTATATCACACAGGTGTACGGCTCTAATCACTGTCCACCTATATCACACAGGTGTACGGCTCTAATCCACTGTCCACCTATATCACACAGGTGTACGGCTCTAATCCACTGTCCACCTATATCACACAGGTGTACGGCTCTAATCCACTGTCCACCTATATCACACAGGTGTACGGCTCTAATGCCTTGCTCCACATATATCAACAGGTGTACGGCTCTAATCACTGTCCACCTATATCACACAGGTGTACGGCTCTAATCCACTGTCCACCTATATCACACAGGTGTACGGCTCTAATCCACTGTCCACCTATATCACACAGGTGTACGGCTCTAATCCACTGTCCCCTATATCACACAGGTGTACGGCTTAATGCTCTGCTCCACATATATCACACAGGTGGACGGCTCTGCTCCACATATATCACACAGGTGGACGGCTCTGCTCCACATGTATCACACAGGTGGACGGCTCTGCTCCACATATATCACACAGGTGGACGGCTCTACTCCACATATATCACACAGGTGGACGGCTCTGCTCCACATATATCACACAGGTGGACACCTCCTCCATGTTTATGACCAATTGTAACGCTCTTTTTCACCCTCCTTAATTTTCCCAAGATTCATGCTTTGTCTCCACGTTGTTGCAGGCTGCACACTATCATGGACTCTGACCGGGTGCTGGTGATGCATGCTGGAAAGTGGCAGAATTTGACTCCCCTACAGTCCTGAGCAGCAATAAAAATTCACACTTCTACCGGCTCATACATAGCGCCAACCTGGAGGTTGACAATGGACAGTGATGCCAAGATTATTCCGCTCCGATGTGAGGATGAGAGCACTGCCAGCGCAGTTAGAACAGTAGTGGTGGAGATATGCGATATGGGTGGCGCGGGCAGTGCTGGTTAACCCTGGGTGGTACGGGCAGTGCTGGTTGACGCTGGGTGGTGCGGGCAGTGCTGGTTGACGCTGGGTGGTGCGGGCAGTGCTGGTTGACGCTGGGTGGTGCGGGCAGTGCTGGTTGATGCTGGGTGGTGCGGGCAGTGCTGGTTGACGCTGGGTGGTGCGGGCAGTGCTGGTT
>JARQOD010000526.1:12439-46250 GCA_033576555.1 Oophaga sylvatica
GGGGGCGCCCTCCTCGTGGTCTATACAGCGCCCCCGGTTCTTGGCAGGTACAGAATGCCCTCCTGATATGATGGAGGTCACCATAGTCTTGTTCATCCTGATCTTTCTTGTTCATGAATAAAATGGCAGAATTCCAAACATTTCCGGGGCTGAAGTAAAGAAGAAGCTGGGAGAGCATGTAAGTACATAACAATGCCGATGTCTCGGGGTGACTCCCTGATCAGTGGGGTTATGGTGTCCATCAGCACGAGGTCTTCATACAAGAGGTGACGCTGGGAGCGACACTCGTGTCATGGGTTTGGGTGGGTTCTCCCAGTGTCCTGCAGAAAGTCTTCTTCACCTTCCCAACTGAGTGGCCACATGGTGTTGTGCAGAGGAGGTTCCTAGACCAGAGGGAGTCAGCACCGATCCTGTGGGGAAAGAGAGGGGCTCCCGCTTATGAAGGTATTTGGTCCTCGCACCGCTCCTGTGACCCGCGAGTCTGCACGTTTGGGCCCAGATAAATTTCTACAGTCTGAGGACCCTACATCATGTCTGAGGCTGCCATCAGCTACACTGGACACTCACAACTCCGTGGTCTTCCCGTGCTCTTGCAATGCCCCCTGACACTGCTGATAATGAGTCTTGGTGTCTGGTGAGGACTGGTGACCCCGACATGTGGCTCTCCGGTTTCGGTGTCTCACCACCAGCAGAACGGTGAGGAAAATCACCAGGACCGTTAGGACTCCTAGCACGACGATGGTGACGAGCTGCAGGGCGCTGAGCCCGTGTCCCCTTTGAGTCACCACCTCCTTTACAGAGATCTTGAAGTTCGCAGTCTTCACGGTGGAGCCAGGACCCCACCTGTTGCTACTGACTGTCCTCTCTGGAGGGGTTGAGGGGCCCCGTGCTGTTGTTCTAGTGTCATATTCCCACGTGGGCCTGGGAATGGGAACCTCACAGGACTTTCCAGTAAACCCAATGGGACAGTAGCACTCGTAGTCTCCGACTCGATCATAGCACTTCCCGCCATTGAGACATGGCTGCCCGGCGCAATCATCAATGTTGACGGTGCAGAAGCGTCCCTGGAAGCCGTGAGGGCACTCGCACGAGAAACGGTTCACCCCATCGATACAGGTGGCCCCATTAGCGCATGGACGCATCAGGCAATCATCAACATCTGTCTCACATAGCCGCCCCACGTAACCGGCCAGACATCGGCACGTGAAGGTCTCCGCGTAGCCCCCATTGTCCTGGCACGTTCCACCATTCAGGCATGGAAACCTGGACAAGGAGAAATATTATCAACAGCGGTGCAACAAGAAACTGCAAACAAAGCCACGGAGGGCAGACATCCTAAGCGATACACGCACTGATCTGTCGTCTCTGATCCGGGCACTGATATGTCGTCTCTGATCCGGGCACTGATCTATCATGTCTGATCCGGGCACTGATCTGTCGTCTCTGATCCAGGCACTGATCTATTATGTCTGATCCGGGCACTGATCTGTCGTCTCTGACCCGGGCACTGATCCGTCGTCTCTGATCCGGGCACTGATCTGTCGTCTCTGACCCGGGCACTGATCTGTCGTCTCTGACCCGGGCACTGATCTGTCTCTGATCCGGGCACTGATCTATCATGTCTGATCCGGGCACTGACCTGTCGTCTCTGATCCGGGCACTGACCTGTCGTCTCTGATCCGGGCACTGACCTGTCGTCTCTGATCCGGGCACTGACCTGTCGTCTCTGATCCGGGCACTGACCTGTCGTCTCTGATCCGGGCACTGATCTGTCGTCTCTGATCCGGGCACTGATCTGTCGTCTCTGATCCGGGTACTGATCTATCATCTCTAGCGGCGCGGTCCCGGCCCTGATCTGCAGTGATCTAGTGGATGGATCCTAAGGTCGTTTTCCAGCTACTTGCTCCATACATAACATGATACTTCCTGGTGGAATGAAGATTTGTTCCCATGTGTCAGTGTAGCGTGATGTCGGGGACGCTCGGAATCTTACCCTTCCGTCTCGCAGGGGCCTCTCTTGAGTTCACAGTTCCTCCCATGGAAGGATTCTGGGCAGTTGCAGGAGTAATCGCCTTCAGCGGTAATGACACATTCTGCTGCGTTCTGGCAGGGACTGGAGCGCTCACAGAGGTGCAGATCTGTAGAGACAAGAGGTGATGATGATGAGGGTTTAGTGATTCCCATAGAGCCTGCAGCCTCCTGAAGGTCTTCAGCTCCTGCTGATGGTCCACGTGTCCTGATATAAGTGGTCTATTGGTGGCACATCCTCGTCCGCTGGGAGAGCGGTGGACTCCACACCTGCAGCCTCTGTTATAACCCGGACATTATACTGATGGTGACTCACCCTTGTCACAGAACTTCCCGGCCCAGCCGCTCAGACACATGCACTGCCAGGGCTGGTGGCACACGCCGCGGACGCAGCCTGGCATCCTCACACAGTCCTCACAGAACGGACCGTCCCAGCCGGGATCACACCTGCCAAAAACAAGGTCAGAGGGTCACAGGGCAGACCTGGACGCTGGAGCTATGAGAATGGACACCCTGCTGGTTCAGTGTCTGCATTATGGGATTTCACTGTATCTTGTGGTGCAGAATTGTGAGTGCAGCTCTGGAGGTGACATCTTTAAACTGCGCAAAGTATTGATGGGGTTGGGAGCGCAGAGGCTGTACAGAACGCTGTCCCCTCGTCAAATCACCCTGTACTGACCTGCACACGCCGTCCTCGTCACAGTGTCCGTGGTACAGGTCACACCGCTCTGTGCACTCGTCACCTGAAAGAAGAGACACCACATGTGACCTCACCTTGACACTATGGGGTCGCCCAGCAGGTGATTTACACCAAGAATCAATGGACGCAGCTTATTAAACAATGTAAAACAAAAAGGCCGAGCTGATTGAGGAAATGGGATGAAATCAGCACAGAAACCGCCGACGGAGCAGAATCTGGGGGCAAAATGACAGTGACCCCCAAAATCTCTCCCACTGTGCAAAGTGATGGGATGCAGTACCTCCTCTTGGCCAGTGGTGCACGCTGCAGATATTGTACGTCGTGTGCTCTGACCATGAGCGAGATCACGGACTCAGAAAAGAAAGGACCCATCACTGCAGCCTGAAAATCACAGCAAGATGGCCGCACTGGTCGGACAGTAGCTGCTCCATGGTGGAGCAGTGGGTCCACCGACATACGTGTCCACGTATTGCCCCTGTGAGCCCTCCCAGTGGATTAGTACCATCTTCTTCCACGGTGATGATGCTAAAACAGCGCACTGACACTACTCAATCATATGTGCTGCCAACTTTTCTCCAGTCACATCCAGAGCGGCAGGTGACATTCTGGCGGCTTCCTGGTACCAGAAAGCAGTGCACTGTGGGAACGAAGATAACTCCATAGTCATAGCCCAGCTAGACTTGGAAAGAGCTAAATCACTATTTGCAAAATTATGATTGCAGCTCTGGATGTGACTGCAGAAGTCATAAAGTCAAAATAAGACAAAAGCACTAAAACAAAGAAATTACAAAACAGAAAAAGTTTAATCACCTTGTACTGAATTCTGGAATATGAGCAGGACCCAACAGAAGGTGGAAAGCAGGAGCGGGGGGCACCAGAGCATGGTCAGCACTGCAGAGTCTGTGAAAAGAGAACACACCAGTTGTTATCTCACATCCTCCACCACATCTGCCACACAGAGAATGACTGAGCGCTCAGGAGACAACACGGAGCCTCACAGACAGGACAAGAAGCCTGAGAGCTAGCAGGGGAGAACAAGGAGGATGGCAGCATGCAGGAGAGGACAAAAAGGATAACAGCTCACAGGAGAGGACAAGGATCACAGAGCGCAGGAGACAACACGGAGACTCACAGACAGGACAAGAAGCCTGAGAGCGAGCAGGGGAGGACAAGGATGATCACAGAGGACAAGGAGGATGGCAGCATGCAGGAGAGGACAAAAAGGATCAAAGAGCGCAGGAGACAACACGGAGACTCACAGACAGGACAAGAAGCCTCAGAGCGCACAGGAGAAGGAGGATCACAGAGCACACAGGAGAGGACAATGAGCCTCGCAACGCACGCAGTAGAGGACAAGGAGGATGGCAGCATGCCGGAGAGGACAAAAAGGATCAAAGAGCGCAGGAGACAACACGGAGACTCACAGACAGGACAAGAAGCCTCAGAGCGCACAGGAGAAGGAGGATCACAGAGCACACAGGAGAGGACAATGAGCCTCGCAACGCACGCAGTAGAGGACAAGGAGGATGGCAGCATGCCGGAGAGGACAAAGGATAACTGCTCACAGGAGAGGACAAAGGATCACAGAGTGCACAGGAGAGGACAAAGAGGAGCGCAGGAGACAACACGGAGACTCACAGACAGGACAAGAAGCCTCATAGAGCACACAGGAGAGGACAATGAGCCTCACAATGCACGCAGTAAAGGACAAGGAGGATCACAGGACAAGGAGGATGGCAGCATGCAGGAGAGGACAAAAAGGATCACAGCTCACAGGAGAGGACAAAGGATCACACCTCACAGGAGAGGACAAAGGATCACAGAGCGCACAGGAGAGGACAAAGAGGATTACAGCGCGCAGGAGACAACACGGAGACTCACAGACAGGACAAGAAGCCTCAGAGCAAGCAGGGGAGGACAAGGAGGATGGGAGCATGCAGGAGAGGACAAAAAGGATCAAAGAGCACACAGGAGAGGACAAAGAGGATCACAGCTCACAGGAGAGGACAAAAAGGATCACACCTCACAGGAGAGGACAAAGGATCACAGAGCGCACAGGAGAGGACAAAGAGGATTACAGCCCGCAGGAGACAACACGGAGACTCACAGACAGGACAAGAAGCCTCAGAGCAAGCAGGGAGGACAAGGAGGATGGGAGCATGCAGGAGAGGACAAAAAGGATCAAAGAGCACACAGGAGAGGACAAAGAGGATCACAGAGCGCACAGGAGAGAACAAGGAGGATCACAGCACGCAGGAGACAACATGGAGACTCACAGACAGGACAAGAAGCCTCATAGAGCGCACAGGAGAGGTGGAGGATCACAGAGCACACAGGAGAGGACAATGAGCCTCGCAACGCACGCAGTAGAGGACAAGGAGGATGGCATCATGCAGGAGAGGACAAAAAGAATAACAGAGCTCACAGGAGAGAACAAAGGATCACAGAGCACGCAGGAGAGAACAAGGAGGATGGCTGCATGTGCACAGGAGAGGACAAAGAGGATTACAGAGCGCACAGGAGAGAACAAAGGATCACAGAGCTCACAGGAGAGGACAAAGGATCACAGAGCGCACAGGAGAGGACAAAGAGGATTACAGAGCGCACAGGAGAGGACAAGGAGGATCACAGAGCACGCAGGAGAGGACAAGGAGGATCATAGAGCGTGCAGGAGAGGACAAGGAGGATCAGAGCACACAGGAGAGAACAAGGAGGATCAAGGAGCAAACAGGAGAGAACAAGGAGGATCACAGAGCACACTGGAGAGAACAAGGAGCAAACAGGAGGAAACAAGGAGGATCACAGAGCGTGCAGGAGAGGAGGATCACAGAGCGTGCAGGAAAGGACAAGGAGGATCACAGCGCGCAGGAGAGGGCAAGGAGGATCACAGGACAAGGAGGATAGCAGCATGCAGGAGAGGACAAAAAGGATCACAGAGCAAACAAGAGAGAACAAGGAGCCTCACAGAGAGTGCAGGAGAGGAAAAGGAGGATCACAGAGCACACAGAAGAGGACAATGAGCCTCACAACGCACGCAGTAGAGGACATGGAGGATCACAGAGGACAACTAGGATGGCAGCATGCAAGAGAGGACAAAAGGAATCACAGAGCGCACAGGAGAGAACAAGGAGGATCAAGGAGCAAACAGGAGAGAACAAGGAGGATCACAGAGCACACAGGAGAGGACAAAGAGGATCACAGAGCGCACAAGAGAGAACAAAGAGGATCACAGAGCACACAGGAGAGAACAAAAAGGATCACAGCGCGCAGGAGACAACACGGAGACTCACAGACAGGACAAGAAGCCTCATAGAGAGCACAGGAGTGGAGGAGGATCACAGAGCACACAAGAGAGGACAATGAGCCTCGCAACGCATGCAGTAGAGGACAAGGAGGATCACAGAGGACAGGAGGATGGCAGCATGCAGGAGAGGACAAAAAGGATAACAGCTCACAGGAGAGTACAAAGGATCACAGAGCGCACAAGAGAGGACAAAGAAGATTACAGAGTGAACAGGAGAGAACAAGGAGGATCACAGAGCACGCAAGAGAGGACAAGGAGGATCACAGCGCGCAGGAGACAACATGGAGACTCACAGACAGTACAAGAAACCTCATAGAGCGAGCAGGAGAGGAGAAGTAGGATCACAGAGCACACAGAAGAGGACAATGAGCCTCGCAACGCACGCAGTAGAGGACAAGGAGGATCACAGAGGACAAGGAGGATGGCAGCATGCAGGAGAGGACAAAAAGGATCACAGAGTGCACAGGAGAGGACAGGATCACAGAGCGCACAGGAGAGGACAAGGAGGATCACAGAGCGCGCAGGGGAGGACAAGGAGGATCACAGCACACAGGAGAGAACAAGGAGGATCAAGGAGCAAACAGGAGAGAACAAGGAGGATCACAGAGCACACTGGAGAGAACAAGGAGCAAACAGGAGAGAACAAGGAGGATCACAGAGCGTGCAGGAGAGGACAAGGAGGATCACAGCGTGCAGGAGAGAACAAGGAGGATCACAGAGGACAAGGAGGATCACGGAGGACAAGGAGGATGGCAGCATGCAGGAGAGGACAAAAAGGATCACAAAGCAAACAGGAGAGAACAAGGAGCCTCACAGAGCGTGCAGGAGAGGAAAAGGAGGATCACAGAGCACACAGAAGAGGACAATGAGCCTCGCAACGCACGCAGTAGAGGACAAGGAGGATCACAGAGGACAAGGAGGATGGCAGCATGCAGGAGAGGACAAAAAGGATCACAGAGCGCACAGGAGAGGACAGGATCACAGAGCGCACAGGAGAGGACAAGGAGGATCACAGAGCGTGCAGGAGAGGACAAGGAGGATCACAGCACACAGGAGAGAACAAGGAGGATCAAGGAGCAAACAGGAGAGAACAAGGAGGATCACAGAGCACACTGGAGAGAACAAGGAGCAAACAGGAGAGAACAAGGAGGATCACAGCGTGCAGGAGAGAACAAGGAGGATCACAGAGGACAAGGAGGATCACGGAGGACAAGGAGGATGGCAGCATGCAGGAGAGGACAAAAAGGATCACAAAGCAAACAGGAGAGAACAAGGAGCCTCACAGAGCGTGCAGGAGAGGAAAAGGAGGATCACAGAGCACACAGAAGAGGACAATGAGCCTCACAATGCACGCAGTAGAGGACAAGGAGGATAGCAGCATGCAAGAGAGGACAAAAAGAATCACAGATCGCACAGGAGAGAACAAGGAGGATCAAGGAGCAAACAGGAGAGAACAAGGAGGATCACAGTGCACACAGGAGAGGACAAAGAGGATCACAGAGCACACAGGAGAGAACAAGGAGGATCACAGCACGCAGGAGACAACACAGAGACTCACAGACAGTACTAGAAGCCTCATAGAGCGAGCAGGAGAGGAGAAGGAGGATCACAGAGGACAAGGAGGATGGCAGCATGCAAGAGAGGACAAAAAGAATCACAGAGCGCACAGGAGAGAACAAGGAGGATCAAGGAGCAAACAGGAGAGAACAAGGAGGATCACAGCGCGCAGGAGACAACACGGAGACTCACAGACAGTACAGTCATGGCCAAAAGTTTTGAGAATGACACAAATATTAATTTTTACAAAGTCTACTGCTTCACTTTTTCTAATGGCAATTTGCATATACTCCAGAATGTTATAAAGAGTGATCAGCTTAACAGCAATTACTTGCAAAGTCAATATTTGGCTAGAAAATGAACTTTATCCCCCAAAACACATTTCAACATCATTGCAGCCCTGCCTTAAAAGGACCAGCTAACCTCTTTTCAGTGATTGCTCCATTAACACAGGTGTGGGTGTTGATGAGGACATGGCTGGAGATCATTCTGTCATGATTAAGTAAGAATGAGACCACTGGACACTTTAAAAAGGAGGCTGGTGCTTGGCATCATTGTTTCTCTTCTGTTAACCATGGTTATCTCTAAAGAAACACGTGCAGTCATCATTGCAATGCACAAAAATGGCCTAACAGGGAAGGTATCGCAGCTAGAAAGATTGCACCTCAGTCAACAATCTATCGCTTCATCAAGAACTTCAAGGAGAGAGGTTCCATTGTCGCCAAAAAGGCTCCAGGGCGCCCAAGAAAGACCAGCAAGCGCCAGGACCGTCTCTTAAAAGTGTTTCAGCTGCGGGATCGGACTACCAGCAGTGCAGAGCTTGCTCAGGAATGGCAGCAGGCAGGTGTGAGTGCATCTGCACGCACTGTGAGGCGGAGACTCTTGGAGCAAGCCTGGTCTAAAGGAGGGCAGCAAAGAAGCCACTTCTCTCCAGAAAAAACATCATGGACAGACTGATATTCTGCAAAAGGTACAGGCAGTGGACTCCTGAGCACTGGGGTAAAGTTATTTTCTCTGATGAATCCCCTTTTCGATTTTTTGGGACATCAGGAAAACGCCTCATTCGGAGAAGACAAGGTGAGCGCTACCACCAGTCTTGTCTCATGCCAACTGTTAAGCATCCTGAAACCATTCATGTGTGGAGTTGCTTCTCAGCCAAGGGAATCGGCTCTCTCACAGTCTTGCCTAAAAACACAGCCATGAATAAAGAATGGTACCAGAATGTCCTCCAAGAGCAACTTCTCCCAACCCTCCAAGAGCAGTTTGGCGATCAACAATGCCTTTTCCAGCATGATGGAGCACCTTGCCATAAAGCAAAGGTGATAACTAAATGGCTCCGGGAACAAAACATAGAGATTTTGGGTCCATGGCCTGGAAACTCCCCAGATCTTAATCCCATTGAGAACTTGTGGTCAATCATCAAGAGACGGGTGGACAAACAAAAACCTAAAAATTCTGACAAAATGAAAGCATTGATTGTGCAAGAATGGACTGCTATCAGTCAGGATTTGGTCCAGAAGTTGATTGAGAGCATGCCAGGGAGAATTGCAGAGGTCCTGAAGAAGAAGAGTCAACACTGCAAATATTGACTTGCGGCATTAACTCATTCTAACTGTCAGTATAAGCTTTTGTTACTCATATGTTTGCAATTATATTTCTGTCTGTGATAAAAACATCTGTCAAACACACACATAAAAACCAGAGGGCAGCAGATCATGTGAAAATATAATATTTGTGTCATTCTCAAAACTTTTGGCCATGACTGTACAAGAAGCCTCAGAGCGAGCAGGAAAGGAGGAGGATCACAGAGCACACAGGAGAGGACAATGAGCCTTGCAACGCACGCAGTAGAGGACAAGGAGGATCACAGAGGACAAGGAGGATGGCAGCATGCATGAGAGGACAAAAAGGATCACAGCGCACAGGAGAGGACAAGGAGGATCACAAAGCGCGCAGGAGAGGACAAGGATCGAGCAAACAGAAGAGAACAGGGAGGATCACAGAGCGTGCAGGAGAGGACAAGGAGGATCATGGAGCCTGCAGGAGAGGACAAGGAGGATCACAGAGCACACTAGAGAGAACAAGGAGGATCAAGGAGCAAACAGGAGAGAACAGAGCGTGCAGGAGAGGACAAGGAAGATCACAGCACACAGGAGAGAACAAGGAAGATAAGAGAGCGCGCAGGAGAGGAAAAGGAGGATAACAAAGCACACAGGAGAACAAGGAGCCTCACAAAGCGTGCAGAAGAGAGCAAGGAGGATCACAGAGGACAAGGAGGATGGCAGCATGCAGGAGAGGACAAAAAGGATCACAGAGCAAACAGGAGAGATCAAGGAGCAAGCAGGAGAGAACAAGGAGGATCACAGAGCGTGCAGGAGAGGACAAGGAGGATCACAGCACACAGGAGAGGACAAGGAGGATCACAGTGCGCAGGAGAGGACAAGGAGAATCACAGAGCACACAGGAGAGGATAAGGAGGATCACAGCGCACAGGAGAGGGCAAGGAGGATCACAGGACAAGGAGGATGGCAGCATGCAGGAGAGGACAAAAGATCACAGCAAACAGGAGAGAACAAGGAGGATCACAGCGCGCAGGAGAGGACAAGTAGGATCACAGAGCACACATGAGAGAACAAGGAGCCTCACAGCGTGCAGGAGAGGAAAAGGAGGATCACAGAGCACACAGAAGAGGACAATGAGCCTCACAAAGCACGCAGTAGAGGACAAGGAGGATCACAGAGCACACTGGAGAGAACAAGGAGGATAACAGCGTGCAGGAGAGGGCAAGGAGGATCACAGAAGACAAGGAGGATGGCAGCATGCAGGAGAGGACAAAAGGATCACGGAGCGCACAGGAGAGGACAAGGAGGATCACAGCGCACGGGAGAGGTCAAGGAGGGTGACAGAGCACACATGAGAGGACAAGGAGCCTCGCAACACGCAGTAGAGCACAAGGAGGATCACAGAGGACAAGGAGGATGGCAGCATGCAGGAGAGGACAAAAAGGATCACAGCGCACAGGAGAGGACAAGGAGGATCACAGAGCGTGCAGGAGAGGACAAGGATCGAGCAAACAGAAGAGAACAGGGAGGATCACAGAGCGCGCAGGAGAGGACAAGGAGGATCATAGAGCGTGCAGGAGAGGACAAGGAGGATCACAGAGCACACTAGAGAGAACAAGGAGGAGCAAACAGGAGAGAACAGAGCGTGCAGGAGAGGACAAGGAGGATCACAGCACACAGGAGAACAAGGAGCCTCACAAAGCGTGCAGAAGAGACCAAGGAGGATCACAGAGGACAAGGAGGATGGCAGCATGCAGGAGAGGACAAAAAGGATCACAGAGCAAACAGGAGAGAACAAGGAGGATCAAGGAGCAAGCAGGAGAGAACAAGGAGGATCACAGAGCGTGCAGGAGAGGACAAAGAGGGTCACAGCACACAGGAGAGAACAAGGAGGATCAAGGAGCAAACAGGAGAGAATAAGGATCACAGAGCGTGCAGGAGAGGACAAAGAGGATCACAGCACACAGGAGAGGACAAGGAGGATCACAGCGCGCAGAAGAGGACAAGGAGGATCACAGGACAAGGAGGATGGCAGCATGCAGGAGAGGACAAAAGATCACAGCAAACAGGAGAGAACAAGGAGGATCACAGCGCGCAGGAGAGGACAAGTAGGATCACAGAGCACACATGAGAGAACAAGGAGCCTCACAGAGCGTGCAGGAGAGGAAAAGGAGGATCACAGAGCACACAGAAGAGGACAATGAGCCTCACAAAGCACGCAGTAGAGGACAAGGAGGATCACAGAGCACACTGGAGAGAACAAGGAGGATAAGAGCGTGCAGGAGAGGGCAAGGAGGATCACAGAAGACAAGGAGGATGGCAGCATGCAGGAGAGGACAAAAGGATCACAGAGCGCACAGGAGAGGTCAAGGAGGATCACAGAGCACACATGAGAGGACAAGGAGCCTCACAACGCACGCAGTAGAGGACAAGGAGGATCACAGAGGACAAGGAGGATGGCAGCATGCAGGAGAGGACAAAAAGGATCACAGCGCACAGGAGAGGACAAGGAGGATCACAGAGCGCACAGGAGAGGACAAAGATCGAGCAAACAGAAGAGAACAGGGAGGATCACAGAGCGCGCAGGAGAGGACAAGGAGGATCATAGAGCGTGCAGGAGAGGACAAGGAGGATCACAGAGCACACTAGAGAGAACAAGGAGGATCAAGGAGCAAACAGGAGAGAACAGAGCGTGCAGGAGAGGACAAGGAGGATCACAGCACACAGGAGAGAACAAGGAGGATCACAGAGCACACGGGAGAACAAGGAGCCTCACAAAGCGTGCAGAAGAGAGCAAGGAGGATCACAGAGGACAAGGAGGATGGCAGCATGCAGGAGAGGACAAAAAGGATCACAGAGCAAACAGGAGAGAACAAGGAGGATCAAGGAGCAAGCAGGAGAGAACAAGGAGGATCACAGCGTGCAGGAGAGGACAAGGAGGATCACAGCACACAGGAGAGAACAAGGAGGATCAAGGAGCAAACAGGAGAGAATAAGGAGGATTACAGAGAGTGCAGGAGAGGACAAGGAGGATCACAGCACACAGGAGAGGACAAGGAGGATCACAGCGCGCAGGAGAGGACAAGAAAATCACAGAGCACACAGGAGAGGATAAGGAGGATCACAGCGCACAGGAGAGGGCAAGGAGGATCACAGGACAAGGAGGATGGCAGCATGCAGGAGAGGACAAAAGATCACAGCAAACAGGAGAGAACAAGGAGGATAACAGCGCGCAGTAGAGGACAAGTAGGATCACAGAGCACACATGAGAGAGCAAGGAGCCTCACAGAGCGTGCAGGAGAGGAAAAGGAGGATCACAGAGCACACAGAAGAGGACAATGAGCCTCACAAAGCACGCAGTAGAGGACAAGGAGGATAACAGAGCACACTGGAGAGAACAAGGAGGATAAGAGCGTGCAGGAGAGGGCAAGGAGGATCACAGAAGACAAGGAGGATGGCAGCATGCAGGCGAGGTCAAAAGGATCACAGAGCACACAGGAGAGGACAAGGAGGATCACAGCCCACAGGAGAGGTCAAGGAGGATCTCAGAGCACACCATGAGAGAACAAGGAGCCTCAGAGCGTGCAGGAGAGGGCAAGGAGGATGGCAGCATGCAGGAGAGGACAAAAAGGATCACAGAGCGCACAGGAAGAACAAGAAAGATCAAGGAGCAAACAGGAGAGAACAAGGAGGATCACAGAGCACACAGGAGAGGACAAGGAGGATAAGAGAGTGTGCAGGAGAAGGCAAGGGGGATCACAGAGGACAAGGAGGATGGCAGCATGCAGGAGAGGACAAAAAGGATCACAGAGGGCACAGGAGAGAACAAGAAAGATCAAGGAGCAAACAGGAGAGAACAAGGAGGATCACAGAGCACACAGGAGAGGACAAGAAGGATCACAGGGCACACAGGACGGGACGAGGAGGGTCACAGAGAACACAGGAGGGGACAAGGAGGATCACGGGGCGCGCATGAGAAGACAAGGAGGATCACAGAGTGCGCAGGAGAGGACAAGGAGCCTCACAGCATGCAGGAGAGGACAAGGAGGATCACAGAGCAAACAGGAGAGGACAAGGAGCCTCACAGTGCGAGTAGGAGAGAACAAAGAGGATCACAACACAGTGGAGAGAACAAGGAGGATCACAGAGCACACAGGAGGGGACAAGGAGGATCACAGCACACTGGAGAGTACAAGGAGCTTCACAGAGCACCCAGGAGGAGACAAGGAGGATCACAGCACACAGGAGAGAACAAGGAGCTTCACAGAGCACCCAGGAAAAAATGCAGTACCTCACAAAGAATCCAGGGGATAACACGGTGCCACAGAGCACCCAGGGAAGAACACGGTGCCTCACAGAGCACCCAGGGGAGAACACGATGCCTCACAGAGCACCCAGGGGAGAACACGGTGCCTCACAGAGCACCCAGAGGAGAACACGGTGCTCACAGAGCACCCAGGGGAGAACACGATGCCTCACAGAGCACCCAGAGGAGAACACAGTGCCTCACAAAGAATCCAGGGGATAACACGGTGCCTCACAGAGCACCCAGGGGAAAACACGGTGCCTCACAAAGCACCCAGGGGAGAACACGGTGCCTCACAGAGCACCCAGGGGAGAACATGGTGCCTCACAGAGCACCCAGAGGAGAACACGGTGCTCACAGAGCACCCAGAGGAGAACACGGTGCCTCACAGAGCACCCAGGGGAGAATACAGTGCTCACAGAGCACCCAAGGGAGAACACGGTGCCTCACAGAGAACCCAGGGGAGAACACGGTGCCTCACAGAGAACCCAGGGGAGAATACAGAACCTCACAGCACCCAGGTGAGACTACAGAACCTCACAGAGCAGCCAGGAGAGAATACAGAATCTCAAAGAGCACACAAGGGAGAATACAGAACCTCACAGAGCACCCAAGAGAGAATACCGAACCTCACAGAGCACCCACGAGAAAACACAGAACCTCAGAGAGGACCCAGGAGAGAACACAGAACCTCACAGAGCACCCAGGAGAGAATACAGAACCTCACAGAGCACCCAAGAGAGAATACCGAACCTCACAGAGCACCCACGAGAAAACACAGAACCTCAGAGAGGACCCAGGACAGAACACAGAACCTCACAGAGCACCCAGGAGAGAACACAGTACCTCACAAAGAATCCAGGGGATAACACGGTGCCTCACAGAGCACCCAGGGGAGAACACGGTGCCTCACAGAGCACCCAGGGGAGAACACGGTGCTCAGAGCACCCAGAGGAGAACACGGTGCTCACAGAGCACCCAGGGGAGAACACGGTGCCTCACAGAGCACCCAGGAGAGAATACAGTGCTCACAGAGCACCCAAGGGAGAACACGGTGCCTCACAGAGAACCCAGGGGAGAACACGGTGCCTCACAGAGAACCCAGGGGAGAATACAGCACCTCACAGCACCCAGGTGAGACTACAGAACCTCACAGAGCACCCAAGAGAGAATACCGAACCTCACAGAGCACCCACGAGAAAACACAGAACCTCAGAGAGGACCCAGGACAGAACACAGAACCTCACAGAGCACCCAGGAGAGAATACAGTGCCTCACAGCACCCAGGAGAGAATACAGAACCTCACAGAGCACCCAAGAGAGAATACCGAACCTCACAGAGCACCCAGGAGAGAATACAGAACCTCACAGAGCACCCAGGAGCGAATACAGAGCACCCAAGAGAGAATACAGAACCTCACAGAGCACCCAGGAGAGAATACAGAACCTCACAGAGCACCCAGGAGAGAATACAGAACCTTACAGAGCACCCAGGAGAGAATACAGAACCTCACAGAGCACCCAGGAGAGAATACAGAACCTCACAGAGCACCCAGGAGAGAATACAGAACCTCACAGAGCACCCAGGGGAGAATACAGAACCTCACAGAGCACCCAGGGGAGAATACAGAACCTCACAGAGCACCCGGGAGAGAACACAAAACCTCATAGAGCATCCAGGGGAGAACACAGAGACTCACAGAGCACCCAGGAGTAATCACAGAACCTCAAAGAGCACCCAGGGGAGAACACGGTGTCTCAAAGAGGGCCCAGGAGAGAACTCTGTGCCTCACAGAGGGCCCAGGAGTCCATAATACAAAACCAGAGACAGATGTGACTCAGGCTAATATGACAAGGACCATGCACTTCAACTTTTGTATTGGGTGGTGGAGACCATGGAGAAGGAGGTCATACAGTCTGATGGCGTCTGTCACATGAGAGCCATCCAGAAATTCCAGGATAGTCCATAAAAAAGTAATTAAGGCGTTTGTGATTTTTTTGAAGTTGAAGAAACTTGGACACATTATTGTGACTGTAATTACCATCATTTTACGGTTGACAGTGATGGCGGCCGATGTCTGATGTTAGGATTATGGGCTGCAGAGGCCGATCACTGATGATCATGATTTATTATGGATTGACAATGTGTCCGCAGAAAATATTGTCCCTGATTTATTTATTTTTTTATAAACCGTCCAGAAAAAAATAAAAAGACAAGTTGACCACCCTGGCTGTGATGGTGGTCCTAGACTGTGGTCCTTGGACCATCACATGTGGACTGATGGCAGCTCTGGAGGATGCACAGATGCAGATGTCTTGGTTGTTGGGCAGTTTGTATGAGCAGACACATCTTATGGGTCAATGTCAAGACTCCTACCTTCAGAAGGACACAGTGACGGTCCTGCAGATTACGGTAAGAAGTGCAGGGAGGGCCACATCCTTAGTGCAGTCACGGTTTCTGGATCCAGTTTGGATGGCTCAGGTCTCCTTATGGATCAGAGATGAGAATTAGTGGATGACCATCAAAACAATCAACATACAGATGTGTGGGAGGATGGGCTATAAGGGGCCCCCCATTTCCCCAGAGTGAAGCCTCTGTCTTCCTAATACAGATGTGGCATGGCAGTATACTGTGCAGGACTTTTCTCCCTATGACAGAGCTTACTTCTGCTGCCTTCAATTCCTCTGAATTTCTAGGTCTACAGTATGCTTGCTGTCATTGAATAGAAGCATTCCGTCATTGTACGGATGTACACTATCCAGCGATGCCCCCTGCAGGTGCGCTCACGTCGCAGCCAGCCATATCTGCGCCACTTCAGCCTCTCAGCAGCTGGGAGTTTTTATTGTGATCGGTCAGTGGATTGTGCTCAGCAGATGTTTCCGTGTCCTGTGGACACATATCTGCAGGTGACAGCCACACATAATATTGGCCCCAGGCAGGGCCACAGGGTTAACCTGGCTGCCCGTCAAGCTATGACTGCTGACAGCCGAGAGGATGTTCTTTGATGACAGGATGGCAGCCAAATAGGAGAGGAGTAAATCCTGGACATTCCACGTAATGGACGGCACAGCAGCAACCGCCACAATGATCAGACACAGGTCACACGATATGGACATCTGTCCTGTGCGTGACCATCCAAGACCTGAGGAGAATTGACAATTCTGATGTTCTGTAGCCGAGAGGTATGTAGTGTCACCCAAGATCCCAAACCACACTGGGACAGTACACTGCAAAATACACCCGACTGTACCACCAAATACACCCAAGTATAAAGGTCAGTACACCTGACTTACCACAAAAAACACCCAAGTATAAAGGTCAGAACACCTGACTTACCACAAAAAAACACCCAAGTATAAAGGTCAGAACACCTGACTTACCACAAAAAAACCCAAGTATAAAGGTCAGAACACCTGACTTACCACAAAAAACACCAAGTATAAAGGTCAGAACACCTGACTTACCACAAAAAAACACCCAAGTATAAAGGTCAGAACACCTGACTTACCACAAAAAACACCCAAGTATAAAGGTCAGAACACCTGACTTACCACAAAAAAACACCCAAGTATAAAGGTCAGAACACCTGACTTACCACAAAAAAACACCCAAGTATAAAGGTCAGAACACCTGACTTACCACAAAAAAACACCCAAGTATAAAGGTCAGAACACCTGACTTACCACAAAAAAACACCCAAGTATAAAGGTCAGAACACCTGACTTACCACAAAAAAACACCCAAGTATAAAGGTCAGAACACCTGACTTACCACAAAAAACACCCAAGTATAAAGGTCAGAACACCTGACTTACCACAAAAAAACACCCAAGTATAAAGGTCAGAACACCTGACTTACCACAAAAAAACACCCAAGTATAAAGGTCAGAACACCTGACTTACCACAAAAAAACACCCAAGTATAAAGGTCAGAACACCTGACTTACCACAAAAAAACACCCAAGTATAAAGGTCAGAACACCTGACTTACCACAAAAAACACCCAAGTATAAAGGTCAGAACACCTGACTTACCAAAAAAAACACCCAAGTATAAAGGTCAGAACACCTGACTTACCACAAAAAAACACCCAAGTATAAAGGTCAGAACACCTGACTTACCACAAAAAAAAACACCCAAGTATAAAGGTCAGAACACCTGACTTACCACAAAAAAACACCCAAGTACAGTCATGGCCAAAAGTTTTGAGAATGACACAAATATTATATTTTCACATGATCTGCTGCCCTCTGGTTTTTATGTGTGTTTGACAGATGTTTTTATCACAGACAGAAATATAATAATTGCAAACATATGAGTAACAAAAGCTTATATTGACAGTTAGAATGAGTTAATGCAGCAAGTCAATATTTGCAGTGTTGACCCTTCTTCAGGACCTCTGCAATTCTCCCTGGCATGCTCTCAATCAACTTCTGGACCAAATCCTGACTGATAGCAGTCCATTCTTGCACAATCAATGCTTTCATTTTGTCAGAATTTTTAGGTTTTTGTTAGTCCACCCGTCTCTTGATGATTGACCACAAGTTCTCAATGGGATTAAGATCTGGGGAGTTTCCAGGCCATGGACCCAAAATCTCTATGTTTTGTTCCCTGAGCCATTTAGTTATCACCTTTGCTTTATGACAAGGTGCTCCATCATGCTGGAAAAGGCATTGTTGATCGCCAAACTGCTCTTGGAGGGTTGGGAGAAGTTGCTCTTGGAGGACATTCTGGTACCATTCTTTATTCATGGCTGTGTTTTTAGGCAAGACTGTGAGAGAGCCGATTCCCTTGGCTGAGAAGCAACCCCACACATGAATGGTTTCAGGATGCTTAACAGTTGGCATGAGACAAGACTGGTGGTAGCGCTCACCTTGTCTTCTCTGAATGAGGCGTTTTCCTGATGTCCCAAACAATCGAAAAGGGGATTCATCAGAGAAAATAACTTTACCCCAGTCCTCAGCAGTCCACTGCCTGTACCTTTTGCAGAATATCAGTCTGTCCATGATGTTTTTTTCTGGAGAGAAGTGGCTTCTTTGCTGCCCTCCTTGAGACCAGGCCTTGCTCCAAGAGTCTCCGCCTCACAGTGCGTGCAGATGCACTCACACCTGCCTGCTGCCATTCCTGAGCAAGCTCTGCACTGCTGGTAGTCCGATCCCGCAGCTGAAACACTTTTAAGAGACGGTCCTGGCGCTTGCTGGTCTTTCTTGGGCGCCCTGGAGCCTTTTTGGCAACAATGGAACCTCTCTCCTTGAAGTTCTTGATGATGCAATAGATTGTTGACTGAGGTGCAATCTTTCTAGCTGCGATACTCTTCCCTGTTAGGCCATTTTTGTGCATTGCAATGATGACTGCACGTGTTTCTTTAGAGATAACCATGGTTAACAGAAGAGAAACAATGATGCCAAGCACCAGCCTCCTTTTAAAGTGTCCAGTGGTGTCATTCTTACTTAATCATGACAGATTGATCTCCAGCCATGTCCTCATCAACACCCACACCTGTGTTAATGGAGCAATCACTGAAAAGAGGTTAGCTGGTCCTTTTAAGGCAGGGCTGCAATGATGTTGAAATGTGTTTTGGGGGATAAAGTTCATTTTCTAGCCAAATATTGACTTTGCAAGTAATTGCTGTTAAGCTGATCACTCTTTATAACATTCTGGAGTATATGCAAATTGCAATTAGAAAAAGTGAAGCAGTAGACTTTGTAAAAATTAATATTTGTGTCATTCTCAAAACTTTTGGCCATGACTGTATAAAGGTCAGAACACCTGACTTACCACAAAAAACACCCAAGTATAAAGGTCAGAACACCTGACTTACCACAAAAAACACCCAAGTATAAAGGTCAGAACACCTGACTTACCACAAAAAAACACCCAAGTATAAAGGTCAGAACACCTGACTTACCACAAAAAAACACCCAAGTATAAAGGTCAGAACACCTGACTTACCACAAAAAAACACCCAAGTATAAAGGTCAGAACACCTGACTTACCACAAAAAAACACCCAAGTATAAAGGTCAGAACACCTGACTTACCACAAAAAACACCCAAGTATAAAGGTCAGAACACCTGACTTACCACAAAAAACACCCAAGTATAAAGGTCAGAACACCTGACTTACCACAAAAAAACACCCAAGTATAAAGGTCAGAACACCTGACTTACCACAAAAAAAACACCCAAGTATAAAGGTCAGAACACCTGACTTACCACAAAAAAACACCCAAGTATAAAGGTCAGAACACCTGACTTACCACAAAAAAACACCCAAGTATTAAGGTCAGAACACCTGACTTACCACAAAAAAACACCCAAGTATAAAGGTCAGAACACCTGACTTACCACAAAAAACACCCAAGTATAAAGGTCAGAACACCTGACTTACCACAAAAAAAACACCCAAGTATAAAGGTCAGAACACCTGACTTACTACAAAAAACACCCAAGTATAAAGGTCAGAACACCTGACTTACCACAAAAAAACACCCAAGTATAAAGGTCAGAACACCTGACTTACCACAAAAAAACACCCAAGTATAAAGGTCAGAACACCTGACTTACCACAAAAAACACCCAAGTATAAAGGTCAGAACACCTGACTTACCACAAAAAACACCCAAGTATAAAGGTCAGAACACCTGACTTACCAAAAAAAACACCCAAGTATAAAGGTCAGAACACCTGACTTACCACAAAAAAACACCCAAGTATAAAGGTCAGAACACCTGACTTACCACAAAAAACACCCAAGTATAAAGGTCAGAACACCTGACTTACCACAAAAAACACCCAAGTATAAAAGGTCAGAACACCTGACTTACCACAAAAAACACCCAAGTATAAAGGTCAGAACACCTGACTTACCACAAAAAACACCCAAGTATAAAGGTCAGAACACCTGACTTACCACAAAAAAAACACCCAAGTATAAAGGTCAGAACACCTGACTTACCACAAAAAAAATACCCAAGTATAAAGGTCAGAACACCTGACTTACACAAAAAACAACCCAAGTATAAAGGTCAGAACACCTGACTTACCACAAAAAACACCCAAGTATAAAGGTCAGAACACCTGACTTACCACAAAAAAACCCCAAGTATAAAGGTCAGAACACCTGACTTACCACAAAAAAACACCCAAGTATAAAGGTCAGAACACCTGACTTACCACAAAAAAACACCCAAGTATAAAGGTCAGAACACCTGACTTACCACAAAAAAACACCCAAGTATAAAGGTCAGAACACCTGACTTACCACAAAAACACCCAAGTATAAAGGTCAGAACACCTGACTTACCACAAAAAAAACACCCAAGTATAAAGGTCAGAACACCTGACTTACCACAAAAAACACCCAAGTATAAAGGTCAGAACACCTGACTTACCACAAAAAACACCCAAGTATAAAGGTCAGAACACCTGACTTACCACAAAAAACACCCAAGTATAAAGGTCAGAACACCTGACTTACCACAATACACCCGAATGTATCGCAAAATGTCCCCTAGTTTATACTAGGGCCTAGTATAAAAGACAGTACACCTGACTATACCACAAAATACACCCTTGTATAAAGGACAAAATACTTGACTGTACCGCATAATACACCTTCGTATAAAGGACTACACCCGACTGTACCACAAAATACACCCGATTGTACCGCAAAATACACTTGTCACGAAGTGACTGTCCTGGTGTGACGCGACCCAACGGTTGGTCGGTCACCAGACGGCAAAACAAACAAGGGAACACCGGGGAAATTTTAACAACGGTGGGCCCTGCGATAGGGAACGAGAGAAATGGACACCTCCTGCACTCATCTAAGTCTGTGCCCTGATTTCCCTATCGTCCCTATACGGGTTCTTTCACCCCGTCGCTGAGCAGGATATCTTAAACCCTCACAAGCCCTGCGCTAATCCCTTGGTAGGGAGCAGGCAGGTGAAAGCACTAGTCACACCACTATACTAATGAAACACAGAGGAACAAACAACAAAGGGTAAAGGCAACAAAAACACCACACTTGGCTTTCTGCTGCAAAGTTCCACACAGCAGTGTAATGTAATTACACCAGCAGCCACCGGGGGAACTAACTGATATTAACCCCCGATAGACTGAAAGGAAAAAAGTTTTAATATGAAAAGCAAAATCAGCCACAGATTCAAAAATGGATCGTGACAGTACTCCCCTTTCAATGAGGGGCCTCTGGACCCTCAACACTGCACCTCACCAGAAAACAACCTACGGTGAGGACGCCTCGATCCACCAGAGTTCACCACAGTAGTCACCTGACTCTCAGGTTTATGGTAAACGCGGACTGATGAAAATGACAATAACATATGCTCTGGAGGTGCCACAAATCTCCAGAGCGCCGACCTGGGGAATGAGTTGTGTACGGGCATTACTGGGGGTAACCCCAGCTGGTAAGTCCTCGGACCGAGAATGGCCGACACCCGATATGGCCCAATCACCCGAGAACTCCAGGCCCCAGCAGCAAACTTCCACCGGATGTTTTTGGTGGACACCCATACGTACTCATTCACACACAGGTCCGGACCTGAACGTTTATTGCCACGCACACGCTTGCCACAAGATGGAGAACTCTTTACAGAACCGACAACAGAGGCGTCCCCCTGTGTCGCCACACTCACACCCCCACAGTGCTCCAAGGGAACCACCACCCTCCCCTGACCCCTCCTCCTAAGAGGACTCCGACTCTCAGGGTTGGCTTGTGGTGAGGGTTGAGACTTGCCCCTACTCCCTGGCAGCACCTCTGCTGCCCCCACCGAAGAAGAAGGGGTAGGATGTAGATGAATGGCAGAGACAATAGCCCCCGGGCAGCAGCCCTCACACGACTGACCCCAGCTGACTACCTCCCTGGAACGCCAATCTATGACCGGGTTGTGTTTTTTCAACCAGAGAGGCCTAAAACGAGTTGGCATTCCCCCCAAGACGTAGCACGACAGGGACTCTTCATGATGAGTCCCTATACGTAGGTATATATAATCTACAACTTGGGTCACCCTCCCCTGGCTGAGAGGGACAAAGTCAATGTCCTGGATGCTTAGGGGTTTTGCTAACGTCCTTCACCTCAGGCCATGGGTCTGGAAAAAGTGAGTATCCACCAAATTGACTTCTGCTCCACTGTCCACAAGCACCGGTATTCCCTCAGTTACCCCGCCAACCACCACTTCAGCAGACAGGGTACACTGAGGGTAAAAAATGGAGGAAATATACACTCACTGGTCGCCTCCCTCCACACGACCAGGGGGACGCAGCTTCTTAGATGGTACAGGTATCTTGGCGCAAGCTGGGCAGACACCTATGAAATGACCAGTCTGCCCACAATAAAAACATGCCCACACACCACGACGAATCGCAGACAGGCCCGTTTGGGAACCAACTCCTCCCACCTGCATTGGTTCGTCCACTTGCACAAGTGTGTCCTACTCCCTAGCAAGGACTACAGGGGGTACTTTTGGTGTATGCCTCTCCCTCAAGAGTCTATCCACCCGGATTGCAAGGGACATGGCGGCCTCCAACGACCTGAGGGCAACGTACTGCACCAGAGTATCCTGCAACCTTGGGGACAGACCCTGCATAAAATGGCTCCTGACAGTACTGCAAAATACATAGTAGTATAAAGGACCGAACAACTGACTGTACCGCAAAATACATCCTAGTATAAAGGACAGAATACTTGACTGAACCGAAAAATACACCCTCGTATAAAGGAAAGTACACCCGACTGTACCACAAAGTACATCCTAATATAAAGGACAATGTCAGGAAATATGAATAAGTCCTAAAATTCTATGAACACTTCCAGAGCTCGTGCTGCCCCTCCCCCATTTTGTCTGGGCAGTGCAGGCACAGCTCACCCACATCCCACTCACATAGCTGCAGTTCCTCCCTGCCTGTGGGTAACTCTATCCCACTCTTTCCCCCCTCCCTCGGGAATGTGGCTTTTGACCAGGTAAATACAGTTTGTCTTTAGCACATGGATTTGAAAGTTCCTTTGTTTATTCAAACTTGAATATAATAACACAGAATAATCATAGAGGCAGGAAACTTATATTTTTGGAATCTGCATGATCAGAGCTATTCACAGCAGTGTTTTGGGGCTTGTGCGCCTGCCAGAGCCTGAGAAATGGATTTCTGCCTGCTCGTACATCCCAGACACGGCATGTTCGGTCTTAAATGAAAGATAGCAGCCCGAGATATGGCCCGCAGAAGTTTTTAGTAACTCTCTAAAGGGATGTAACCAGCCCATCCTGTGAGGTCATCAAGGGGGGAGACCCTTGGGTTTGGGCAAAGGTATAAAGCTCAAAGGCCCAGACAAAGGGGGATCTTTTGCCTGGGGAATCGGCTATAGGTAGCTGTGCATTTGGACCCGTTGTTCTGGGAAGTTTCCCCTCCCCCTCATCCACACGGAGTGCCAATGACTGAGATATGTAAGTTCTTATTTTAATCCTCTTTTATTTGTAACTGTTCTGTATATACTGTACTTTGTCTCTTTTGTAACAGCTTTTGTATTTTTGTAAACACTGTCTATATTTCCTGGAGTAAATCTATAAAATTTACTAGTTTCATGTTCCTTGCTCTATAATGTACTGCCACGTCCTCCGTGCTAAATTACGCTACCATGTCAGTGGGCTCCTGACCTGATATTGGTTTTAATGTCAAACGAGGAGCTGGTGGCAGCACAGTGTTCTGGGGAATTTGGGAGACTCTGGCATTGACTAACGGGAGGTTATATGTGTATTTCCGGCCTGAGACTGGGGATATATATACCGCCCTCACTGCAAGGTGCCCAATAGCCAGTACACGGCAAGGCAGCCTTTCTGGTGACTACTTATCCTAGGTGTAGCTCCAGGACTGAACTGAGGGTAAGGGGCGCCAGAGAGCTGCAAGTTTCGAACCGGGACTGAAAGTGGGATCGCAAAATAGGATTCCCTGACAGACAGTACTCCTGACTGTATCACAAAATACACCCGACTGTACATCAAAATACACCCTAGTATAAAGGACAGTACACCTGACTGTACTGCAAAATACATCCTAGTATAAAGTACAGTACACCTGATAATACTGTAAAATACATAATAGTATAAAGGACCGAACATCTGACTGTACTGCAAAATACATCCTAGTATAAAGGACAGTACACTTGACTGTACCGCAAAATACACCCTCGTATAAAGGACAGTACACCCGGATGTACCAAAAAATACACCCTAATGTAAAGGGCAGTAATCCTGACTGTGCCACAATACACCCGACTGTACATCACAATACACCCTAGTATAAAGGACAGTAGACCTGACTGTACCGCAAAATACATCCTAGTATAAAGGACAGTACACCTGACTATACTAGGGTGTATTTTGTGGTACATTCAGGTGTACTGTCCTTTCTATTAGAGTGTATTTTGATGTAGAGTCGGGTGTATTTTGTGGTACAAAGGACAGTACACCTGACTGTACCACAAAATACACCCAACTGTACAGCAAAATACATCCGATTGTACCACAAAAATATACCTTAGCATAAATGACAGTACACTGGATTGTACTGCAAAATACATAGTAGTATAAAGGACAGAGCACCTGACTGCACCACAAAATACACCCTAATATAAAGGACAGTACACCTGACTGCACCACAAAATACACCTGATTATACAGCAAAATAAACCTAGTATAAAGGACAGTACACCTGACTGCACCACAAAATACACCCTAATATAAAGGACAGTACACCTTAGTATAAAGGACAGAACACCTAACTGTACCATAAAATGCACCCTAGTATAAAGCACAGTACATCTGACTGTACCACAAAATACACCTGACTATACTGCAAAATACACCCTAGTATAAAGGGCAGTACTCTTGACTGTAAGGCAAAATTCACCCAACTGTGCAAAAAAATACATCCGATTGTACCAGAAAATACACCTTTTCATAAAGGACTAGTGTTGAGCGATACGATAATGCAAATATCGGCTATCGGCCGATATTAGCTCTATCGGCCTTTCGATAATTAGTTTCGATATTTTCGTCATATCGGATACCGGAATCGGATTTGTCACTGTCAGTGTCCGTCGGTCGGGTCTGTCAGGAGTCAGCGGCACTTACCTGGCAGAAGATCTCCGGCGGTCACATCCCGGACTGCTTAATGGCCGCCATCCTCTTCTCCCCGGCGGTCACATGCAGTTTCTCGCGATAACTGCAGTGACTGCTGGGTAATCCCGGCCGTAAAGCAGTCAGTCCGATGACGTCACCGCCGGGGAAGCAGGTAATCAGCTGTGCTGCGCCGGGATGTCAGGCTCTGCCTGTCATTGCGATGTAGCAGAGTTGGATCGTCGTGGGACTGTCGTTATGGACTGCGTCGGACAGGTGGTATACTGTTGGTTTGTTTTTTTTCTTTTTTTACAGGAGATCGATGGCGTCGCAGGAATGAGAGAGTAATAAAAGAAATGAAAACTGTGTTGTCTCTTTTATTTCATTAAAATACTTTTTTCTTGCTTTGTCTTTTTTTATGCATTTAATAACTTTGGGATTAATAATGGATCGGTGTCTTATTGACGCCTCTCCATTATTAACCGGGCTTATTGTCACCGTGCAATCAACGGTGACATTAACCCCTTATTACCCCGATTGCCACCGCTACAGGGCAAGTGGGAAGAGCCGGGTAAAGTGCCACAATTGGCACATCTTTTGATGCGCCAAATGTGGGGCTGCTGTAGCCTGGTATTATCAGGCTGTTGAGGGCCAAAATCCATGGGCCTTGACAGTCTTTTAATACCAGGCCGCAGCAGTCTGCATTTTACTTGGCTGGTTAACAAAAATAGGGGGACCCCTACGCCGTTTTTTTTTTCGAGGGGATCCCCTATTTTTGTTAACCAGCCAAGCTAAGCAGACTGCTGTGGCCTGGTATTATCAGGCTTGCAAGGTCCATGGATATTGGATCCTTACCAGCCTGAAAAACCAGGCCTCAGCGGTCTGCTTCATCTGGCTGGTTAACAAAAATAGGGGGGACCCCACGCCGTTTTTTTTTTCGAGGGGATCCCCTATTTTTGTTAATCAGCCAAGATATGCAGACTGCTGTGGCCTGGTATTATCAGGCTGGCAAGGTCCATGGATATTGGATCCTTACCAGCCTGAAAAACCAGGCCTCAGCGGTCTGCTTCATCTGGCTGGTTAACAAAAATAGGGGGGACCCCACGCTAATTTTTTTCGAGGGGATCCCCATTTTTGTTAATCAGCCAAGATATGCAGACTGCTGTGGCCTGGTATTATCAGGCTGGCAAGGTCCATGGATCTTGGCTCCTTAACAGCCTGAAAATCCAGGCCTCAGCGGTCTGCTTCATCTGGCTGGTTAACAAAAATAGGGGGGACCCCACGCCATTTTTTTTTCAAAGGGAACCCCTATTTTTGTTAACCAGTTCCCTCTGACGTCACTGATTGTGTCCCTGGCTGACCTGAAGTGAAAGTGGAAAGCAATCAATTAAGCTTTCCACTTCCTCTCCTGTCAGGCAGGAGAGGAACTCATTCATTTGGGGGTTTACTGTGAGGCTGCAGCATTAGCTGCGGTCCCTGCAGTAAACATTAACCCTTTCTGAAGGATTACACCGTGGGACCTGACTGTGCATCGGATTGGTAAGAATAATTTTGCTTTATTATTTTATTTTTATTACAGGAAATGGTTTTAGCAGGTAAATAAAATATGGTCAAAAACTGTGTGATTATTTCATTAAACTTCTTTTTTATTAAACTGTGTGTGTTTGATTTTTCTTTCATACAATAGGATTAATAATTGATAGTTGTCTAATTGACAGCTCTCAATTATTAACCTGGCTTAAAGTCACCTTTCAATTGCAAGGTCATTTTAACCCCTTATTAACCCATTCGCCACCGCTACAGGGCAATGGGAATAGACGGGCAAAGTGCCAGAAAGGGCAAATCTAATTAGAGATTTGCCCTTTCTGGGGTGTCTGGGGGCAGATGTTAGTAGCCGGGGGGGGGGCCAAAAATAATGGTCCCTCTCTGGGCTATTATTATCTGCCCCCACTCACTGGCTTTGTCTGTCTGGTTGCGAAAATAGGGCGGGAGCCCACGCATTTTTTTTCAGCAATTTTACACCTCATATATATATATATATATACATGTCATTAAATTTGTGACACATATATATTTATATTTATAGTTCATACACTTCTACATAGTATAATAGCCGCTAATTCAATTGCCGGCTTTTGTGAAAATGCAGAACCCGACATGAAATGACACTTGGTGTACATAGAGTTAACCATGTCTTTTCATGTAGTTTGATATCTGATTTGCACAAACAATTACATGAGTGTAAGTGTGCAAAATTTCACACCTGTAGGGGTTAATTAAAGGTGTAAATTCGTAGCAAAAAAGTCCGTTTTTTTTACAACGAATTTACACCTTTAATTAACCCCTACAGGTGTGAAATTTTGCACACATAGACTGATGTAATTGTTTGTGCAAATCAGATTGCAAACGACATGAAAAGACATGGTTAACCCTATGTACACCAAGTGTCATTTCATGTCGGGTGCTTCTGTCTTTTCACAGAAGCCTGCTGCTCTGTCAGGTTGGATGGTGAACGTTGGTGGACAGCTATTTTCAGGTCTCTCCAGAGATGCTCCATTGGGTTTAGGTCAGGGCTCTGGCTGGGTCAGTCAGGAATGGTCACAGAGTTGTTCTGAAGCCTCTCCTTTGTTATTTTAGCTGTGTGCTTAGGGTCATGGTCTTGTTGGAAGGTGAACCTTCAGCCAAGTCTGAGGTCCAGAGCACTCTGGAAGAGGTTTTCATCCAGGATATCTCTGTACTTGGCCAAATTCATGTTTCCGTCAATTGCAAATCAGATTGCAAACGACATGAAAAGACATGGTTAACCCTATGTACACCAAGTGTCATTTCATGTCGGGTGCTTCTGTCTTTTCACAGAAGCCGGCTTTACCCGGCAATTGAATCAGAGGATATTTTACTATGTAGAAGTGTATAAACTATAAATATATGTATATATATGTCACAATGACATGTATATATATATATATGTATTCTATGTGTGTATATTTAGTGTTTACAAGGAAATAAAGGATTTTTTTAGTTTCGATATTTTGTTCCCATAGACTTACATTGGACTTCCGGTATCGGAATCGGATATCGACGATATTTAGTGATATCGGCGATACAATTTCGATACGATATTTTTAAATATCGAGCAATATCGCTCAACACTATTGGTGACGTGTTCAATACTTATTTCACCCGCTGTATGTGAATTGGACTGAATGACGTGTGATTTACTTATCTGTTTATGACATTAGCAGCAGTGGCTTCCAATAAGAAATGAAGATTGTCTTGTCATGTCAGTTGAAATTCTGGGATATTTATTGAATAGTGGGTGTATTGTGTGGTATACTGTGATACAGTCAGATGTACTTATCTTTACGGTTGGTGTATTTTGTGGTATAGTCGAGTGTACGGTTCTTTACAGACAGGTGTATATTGCAGTACAATCAGGCATACTGTCCTTTATTCTGGAGTGTGGTACTGTCAGTGTACTGTCCTTTATATTAGGATGTATTTGTGGTACAATCAGGTGTACTGTCCTTTGTATTAGGGTGTATTTTGTGGTGCAGTCAGGCATACTGTCCTTTACATTAGGTACAGGATGGTGGAGAAGGAGACAGTAGGTCGGGGGGTTGCAGCAGCTCCAGTGATGGTGAGGCGATATCTCCGGTAGTGGTGAGGAGACAGCGGGGATCATTGCAGGCTGTAGGCTTTCCTGAAGAGATGGGTTTTCAGGTTACGTCTGAAGGATCCGAATGTGTTTGATAGTCGGACGTGTTGGGGCAAAGAATTCCAGAGGATGGGGGATATTCGGGAGAAGTCTTGGAGGCGGTTGGGTGAGGAGCGAATAACTGTGGAGGTGAGAGGGAGGTCTTGGGAGGATCGGAGATTACATGAGGGAAGATATCGGGAGATTAGTTCAGAGATATATGGAGGAGACAGGTTATAGATGGCCTTGTAGGTCAGTATTAGTAATTTGAATTGGATATGCTGAGGGAATGGGAGCCAGTGGAGAGATTTACAGAGGGGAGAAGCGGAGGAGTAGCGAGGAGAGAGATGAATTAGTCGGGCAGCAGAGTTAAGGATGGACTGAAGAGGTGCGAGGGTGTTAGCAGGGAGGCCAGAGAAAAGGATGTTGCAGTAGTCGAGGCGGGAGATGATTAGGGCATGCACAATCATTTTGGTAGAGTGAGGGTTGAGGAAAGGACGGATTCTGGAATTATTTTTGAGCTGGATGTTACAGGAGGTGGCGAGAGCTTGGATGTGCGTTTTGAAGGACAGGGCAGAGTCAAGGGTTACTCCGAGGCAGCAGATTACCGGAACAGGGGAAAGTGTGAATTCATTTATTGTGATAGATAGGTCAGGTAGGGAAGGTATGCGAGATGGAGGAAAGATAATTAGTTCAGATTTGTCCACATTGAGTTTGAGGAAGCAGGAGGAGAAGAAAAAGGATATGGCTGATAGACATTCTGGGATTCTGGAGAGCAGAGAGGTGACTTCTGGGCCAGAGAGGTACGGTAGATCTGAGCGTCATCAGCATATAGATGGTACTTGAAGCCATAGGACTTTGAGTTGTCCCAAGCCAAGGGTATAGATTGAGAAGAGAAGGGGTCCTAGGACACCTGTGGGTGTGGGAGATGAGGCGGTAGTGTGGGAGTAGGAGACGCTAAATGTGCGGTTGGTAAGGTATGAGGAGATCCAGGATAGGGCGAGGTCTTTGACACCAAGGGAAGAGAGGATCTGTAGTAGGAGGCAGTGGTCAACTGTGTCGAAGGCAGAGGACAGGTCTAGAAGGAGGAGTATAGAGAATTGTCAGCTTTGGCTGTAAGTCATTAATAAGTTTGGTCAGGGCAGTCTCAGTGGAATAATGGGGATGAAAGCAAGATTGTATGTTGTCGAAGAGCGAGTTAGATACAAAGTGAGAGGAAAATTCAGTGTGGACGTGCTGATCAAGGAGTTTGGGAGCAAATGGGAGCAAAGATATGGGGCGATAGCTGGACATAGCGCTCGGGTAAAGGGATGGTTTTTTGAGGATAGGTGTGATTGTGACATGTATGAAAGCAGAGGGGAAGGTTCCAGAAGTTAGTGATAGGTTGAAGAGATGGGTTAAGGATGGGATTAGTGTAGTGGTGAGGTTGGGGAGGAGATGGGATGGGGTCAAGTGCACAAGTTGTGAGGTGTGATTTGTAGAGAAGATGAGCAGGCTCTCCTTCAGTGATTTTGGAGAGGGAAGTTATGGGGTTAGGGCATTGGTCTGGCATAAAAAGGGATTGTGGTGGTCGGACAACAAAGACTTGCCTTGTTTGGTCTATCTTATTTTTGAAATGCGTGGCAAAGTCCTCGACTGAGATTAGGAAGGTCGGAGGGGGCAGTGGTGGGCTGATGAGGGAGATAAAAGTATTGAACAATTGTTTGGGGTTGTGGGATAAGGAAGATACCAGGGATGTAAAGTAGGCCTGTTTAGCAGAGCTGAGAGCTGATTTGAATGCAAGTGTTGCTTGTTTGAGTGCAGTGAAGTCGTCTTGTGAATGCGTTTTCTTCCAGCGCCGTTCAGCAATTCTGGATGCTTGCCGAAGCTTTTTAGTGGTGTTATTGTGCCAGGGTTGTCTATTGATTCGTTGCACTCTGCTATGCATGACAGGGGCGACCAAATCAATGGCTGATGCAAGAGTGGCATTGTAGAAACTAGTGGCAGTGTCTGTGTCGTGGAGTGAAGATATGGAGGACAGTGGCCGAATAGAATCAGAGAGTGTGCGAGTGTCTAGATGTGTGAGGTTTCTGCGGGGGTGCGCATGTTGCTGGACATGGGTGACAGGTGAGGAGGACAGTGATGAGAAAGTGAGTAGATGGTCGTCAGATAGAGGAAGAGGGAAAGTTGTGAAGTTAGATAGGGAGCAGAGGCGGGTGAAGACCAGGTCTAATGTGTGCCCATCTGTGTGGGTGGCTGAGGAGGACCACTGTGTAAGTCCAAAGGATGAAGTGAATGACAGGAGTTTTGAGGCTGCCGACTGATGGGTGTCAATAGGGATGTTGAAGTCACCCATGATGATGGTGGGAGTGTCAGCAGAGAGAAAGTGAAGAAGCCAGGTGGAGAATTGGTTAATAAAGGCAGTGGTCGGGCCCGAAGGTCGGTATATGACAGCCACTTGGAGGTTAGAGGGGGAGTAGATGCGGACAGAGTGGACTTCAAAAGAGGGGAGGATAAGGGGGTGTAGAGGTGAGATTGGGTTAAAGGTACAGTTGGAAGAAAGGAGAAGACCCATTCCTCCACCATGTCTGTTGCCAGGGCAAGGAGTGTGGGCGAAATGGAGACCACCGTAACATAGCGCAGCAGGGAGCAGGGGAGGCTGTGTCAGAGGGTGTCAGCCATGTTTCGGTGAGGCCCAGGAAGGAAAGATTATGAGAGGTAATGAGGTCATGAATCACGTGGAGTTTATTACAGACGGAGCGGGCATTCCAGAGTGATCCAGAGAGAGGGAGCAGGGTTGTGAGCGTCAAGGGCACGGATTTGAGGTGGAGCGATAGAAGGGGGTAATAATGGGAAGTATGAGATGTGGGGGTGCAGTATTGGGAGATATGTCACGAGCAGTGAGGAGAAGCAGAGAGAGGCAGAGCAGGTGGGAGAAGGAGAGTGGGCGGCTTGTTTTGTGTTTAATTAGTAGAGATCTGAGGTTGAGGAGCAGGTCAGCGGAGGTGGTCAGGTGGGGAGGCAAGAGGGAAGGAGAAATTATTTCTTGGTTAGAGGGTGCTGGGGTTTGCGGATAGAGAAGGAGAGTGAGGAGTAAGTCTGGTTTCACACTAGTGTTGCACTGACTTGCGTCGGTCAGCGCACGGCCGCCGTTAAGCTCCGCCCAGGCCGCGCCTCCTCCCGATCGCTCCGCCTATGGGCGCATGACGCTGCATGCGACCTGCGCACCCTATCTTTAGCATTGGGTTCGCAGGCCGTATGCAAGTATGTGTTTGCCGGTGCTTTGCGTCCTTTTGACGGTGCGCCGACCTGCGCCCAATGCACTGTGTTGCATTTTGGTGCGCTCAGCGCACTGTCAAAAGGACACATGCGCCGGCAAACACATATCTGCGCATGGCCTGCGTACCAATGCTAAAGATAGGGTACGGTGGTCGCATGCAGCGTCATGCGTCCATAGGCGGAACGATCGGGAGGAGGCGCGGTCGTGGGCGGAGCTTAGCGGCGGCCGTGCGCTGACCGACGCAGGTCAGTGGAACGCTAGTGTGAAACCAGCCTAATGGAGCCAAAACTGTTAGAGCGTTTGTCAGCATGGTGAGAGTAAGTGTGGGGGAAAGAGAAAGAAATTTAGAACATTTAATAACAGTGGATAGTCGTACCTTCTGATCACTTCTGGCATATTTCTGCTGTATCCTTTTAGAGACATCCTTATTGAGACAGACCACGGTCAAAACAGACCTGACAGTCTGATTTTATAACAAGCCAAGTGGACATGAAAAAGGCCAGCTGTGATCAGGAGGGAGGGCCAGCAATGAGACTGATCAGACACAGGAGGGGATTAATTAGAAGTCAGAAGCAAAAATGCAAACAGGAAATAGATTCAAATGGACAGATAAAGCCAATTGTGTGTTACCATCAATGAATTAAGGTGAGAAAACATGCAGGGAAAAAAACCAAACAGTAATAACAGACAGATACAGGGTGAGTGGTACAGTCGGGTGTATTTTGTTGTAGAGTCAGTTGTACTGTCCTTAATACTACGATGTATTTTGCGGTACCGTCAGGTGTTCTGTCCTTTACAGTGGGTACGGAAAGTATTCAGACCCCTTTAAAATTTTTCACTTTTTTTCATTGCGCCCTTTGGTAAATTCAGTAAAGTTCATATTTTTTCTCTTAAAGTGCCTCTGCTCCACATCTTTACTGAAAAAAAGAAATGTAGAAATTTTTGCAAATTCATTAAAAAAAAAAAAAACTGAAATCTACATGGTCTAAGTATTAGCCCCCCTTTTCCAGAAAATCAATTTAAAACATGCCTCCATTTCCTTTTGTCCCCCTTAGATGGGGTTTTACCCCCCATTGGAGTCGCTGTGTGTAATTACATGATAGGCTTGATTTGTAAAGGCAACCCGTTTTAAAAAAAACCCACACTCACGTGCTGCACACCAAAATGGAACAGAGGTCAAAGGAATGGCCAAGGAGCTCAGGAAAAGAAATTTTGGCAAGGCACAGATCTTTCCAAGGTTACAAAAGAATTCTGCTGTTCTCAAAGGGTTT
>JARQOD010000526.1:46350-144487 GCA_033576555.1 Oophaga sylvatica
TGGTGAGGATTGTGCCCCAGATTTGGGGGTTACTGACAGGGGTCGTGCCAAAGGTTCAGAGATAACTGTTCTGGGGGTTGGGGATATTTTGTTCCAGGTTCAAGTGTTAATGGTGAGGGATATGCCCTAGGTTTTGGGGTTGTGCTCCAGGTTCAGGAGTTACTGGCAGGAGTTGTGCCCCAGTTTTCAGGGTATTGACTGTAGTTGTGCTCTACATTTACAGTTTACTGGCACGAGTTGAGCGCCAGGTTAAGGAGTCACTAGTGGGAGTTGTACCCTAGGTTTGGAGAATTCTGGCAGGGTTTATACAACCGGCTTTAAGGTTACTGTCAAGAGTTGTGCACAGGTTTGCAGATAACTGGTGGGTGCTGTACCCTAGGTTTCGGGGGGTTGGAGGTTATGTTCCAGGTTTGAGGGGATACTGGTGGGGGTTGTACATTAGGTTTGAGGATTTCTGGCAGTAGCTGCACTGGTAGCGGTTGTACCCAGCTTCGGCAGTAACACTTTACCACTTTATCTAGTGATCTGTAATGCGTTTTTATGGTAGTGGATTGCATTTTTGCTCAATAAATGTAGACTTTTACAGTGTGCTCATCACTAGTGTAATGTTTCTTGTTTGGTCATGTTCTCTCTTTATACATGATGCAGCACCCTTTTTTATATTATTGGCTGAGCACCCTCTCTCCTTCTTTGTTCAGCTTCGGCAGTGACTGGCAAGAGTTAAGCTCTAGGTTCTGGGATTACTGGCGGAGGTTGTACCCCAGTTTTTGCGGTTATTGTCTTGTTTGTGACCCAAGTTTGAAGCTATCTGCCAGGGATTGTGGTTAGCGTTCTGGGGGTTACCGGAGAAGATTGTGCCCCACATTCAGGGTTTTTTGACAGGGACTCTTCTCCGGGTCCACAGTTACTGGTGGAAGTTGTTCCCCAGGTTTGGGGGTTACTAGCGAGGGTTGTGCCCCAGGTTTGTATCACTGTTGTATCTGAGGTTCGAGGCTTTCTGGCAGGAAATGTGCCACAGGTTTGTAGTTTACGGCTGGGGCTCTATCCTAGGATTGGGAGTTACTAGCAAGAGTTGTGCCCCACGTTTGTGAGGATACTGGTGGGATTTTGTGCCCCAGGTAAGGGGGTTAAAGTCAGGGGCTGAGTTCTAGGTTCTGGGGGTTATTGGTTGGGGTTGTGCTCCAGATTCAATTGCTATTGGTAGAGATTGTGCCCCAGGTTTGGGGGTTTCTGGCCGGGAGTGTGTACAGAATTTGAGAAGCAACTGGAAGGGGTTGTGCGCCAGGTTTAGGGGTTAGTGGCGGGGCTGGTGCCTCAGGTTTGGATATCAATTCACCGTATACCCTTACTAATATGATAAAATCAACTTTATTGAACCAAAAATAACACACAAAACAATAATTACCAAAGCTGCATCATACCAACCAATACAAGAGATGATCACCATGCGCAGGTCCCAGGGCTCCAAACCCCGCTGTCAGGTTGGGACACATAGGCCAGTGTAGGGACAGGTACCTCCCCATGGTGATCATCTCTTGTATTGGTTGGTATGATGCAGCTTTGGTAATTATTGTTTTGTGTGTTATTTTTGGTTCAATAAAGTTGATTTTATCATATTAGTAAGGGTATACGGTGAATTGATAGATCATTTTTACTCTTGCAAAAGTATTTTGAGACAACTGTGATTCAATTGCCTCAGGTTTGGAGTTTACTGAAGATGGTTGTGCCAAAGGTTAAAGGGTTACTGGTGTGAGTTGTACACTAGATTTCAGGGTTACAGTAGGGAGATGTGACCAAGGTTCCAGGGATACTGGCAAGGGTTTTGGAGTTTACCGGCAGGTTCTGCTCCAAGTTCAAAGGTTACTGGAGAGGGCTTGCTTGTGCTGCCCCAAGTTTGGGGGTTGCTGGTGGGGGTTATGCTGAAAGTTCTGGGCTTACTGGTGGGGGTTGTGACCCTGTTTCAGGGGTTATTGGTGGGGGTTGTGCCCCAGGTTTGGGAATTATTAGCGGGGGCTGTGTCCTGGGAGCTACAGGTGCTTCTCACAAAATTAGAATATCATCAAAAAGTGAATCTCCTATATTCTATAGCAGAGGTCTCAAACACGCGGCCCGCGATGCACCACATGTCTCATGCTAGAAGAGGGGGGAGTGCGCCTCGCCTCATCGTTGTTCCGGACTGCAGCTTCCTCGCACACATTGAGCGGCGTGACCTCGGAGCTGAAAGATGATGTCATCCAGCTGCGGCCGGCAGCGCCGCTCAATGTGTGAGAGAAAGTGAGAGGAAGGAAGCTGCCAGCGGCACGGAGAGGTGGCCGCTGTGCCAGTGAAGCTGCTGTGGTGAGTGTGTGTGTGTCTGGTGTATGTGTCTGTGTGTGTGCTGAGTGTGGCTGCTGTGGAGAGATGATGGTGGTGATGGGGAGAGGGCCAGTGATGGTGAGAGGGCCAAGGATGGGGAGAAGGCCAATGATGGGGAGAGGGCCAATGATGAGAGTGATGGGGACAGGGCCAATGATGGGGAGAGGGCCAATGATGGAAGTGATGGTGAGAGGGCCAATGATGGCGGTGATGGGGAGAGTGCCAGTGATAGGGAGAGGGCCAATGATGGGAGTGGTGGGGAAAGGGCCAATGATGGGAGTGATGGGGAGAGTGCAACGATGCTGGTGGGGAGAGGGCAATGATGGGGTGATGGGGAGGAGGAAATGATGGAGGTGGTGGAATTTCTAAATTTCTGCATGAAGGGGATCATGATGGGGCAGATTTCTACATGAATGGGATCATGATGGGGCATATTTCTACATGAGTGGGATCATGATGGGGCATATTTCTGCATGAAGGGGATCATGATGGGGCATATTACTACATGAATGGGATTATTGTTTAACAATAATTTTGTACTGTATTAAGTTTGAAAGGAATGTGGCCCGCCAGCTTAAATGTTTTTTTATGTGCGGCCCATTTACTCTGCCGAGTTTGAGCCCCCTGTTCTATAGAGTCATTACACACAGAGTGATCTATTCTATAGAGACATTACACACAGAGTGATCTATTCTATAGAGACATTACACACAGAGTGATCTATTCTATAGTCATTACACACAGAGTGATCTATTCTATAGAGTCATTACACACAGAGTGATCTATTCTATAGAGTCATTACACACAGAGTGATCTATTCTATAGAGACATTACACACAGAGTGATCTATTCTATAGAGTCATTACACACAGAGTGATCTATTCTATAGAGACATTGTGATGAACGGGCACGCGGTCCGCCACACGGTAGCCCGGGGTATCACGGCTTGTGATCCCTCCGTGCTGCAAATGTGACGAAAACGCGCACACACACGATGGCTGCTGCCGTCCGACCCAGTAAACTGCAGGGATTTATAATTATCCCACTTCCACTTAGGAACTTGCAGCTCTCTGGCGCCCCCCTTACCCTCAGGTCAGTCAGGGAACTGCACCTAGGATAATTGGTCGCCAGACGGGTCACTTGGATGTGTGCTGGCTATTGGGCACGCTGCAGTGAGGGAATTATAATTACTCCTGGCTGCAGCCAGGCAGTACCCTTATAAACCCCGCTCCGTCACTGCCAGCGTCACCCAATAGATTAACACTTTACACCCCTTCCTTTTAGCTGCCACCAGCTACGGCTTTTGATGAACAATTTATCAAGAGGGTCCGTAGCAACCCCAAAACAGTAGCGTAGTGCTTCAGGCACGTGCAAGTTCGTTTATAGAGCAGGAGAAACAAACTAATAAATTTATAGGTTTATTCCTTAAAAACCAGGCAGTGCTTATACAATCTAAAAAGATGTAACAAACTGAGACAATATCGTTATATACAGATGCAGTTATAAAATAAAATGGGATTATGAATGAAAGATAACTCACATGGTTGTTAGATCATTACAGGCAAGCCAGGCTGGGGGAAGGAGCCACACGTCATAGTTCATTGGTAGATCTCTTACTCAGGACATCCCAGCAGAAAAGTGCCTAAGGAACTTCACTGCAAGACTTATGCATGTCAGCTTCTGACCTCACAAAAAGGGCTGGTCCTCTGGCCACCTCCCCTGGCTGCAAGCTATGGTTTGAGCTCTGCAATATCATAAGGTTCATAACTCGTCCTGTGAACCTAGCAGAATAACGGCAGACCTATCAATGATCTCACTCCAAAATGACGGTTCCAATGAGCCCACACTTGGGTGGGCTAGTACATGGGGCACCCGAGAATTCCATTTCTCGGGTTCTGTTGGAGTTACGGGTTTACCAGTACCACGGGAACGATGCCCGTCGGCGCATGGTTCAACACAGTAACTTTCGTGTTTCTAGCGAATGCTTCCACTGTGTTATTAACCAAAAAAGAATGAATTCTCCAAAATGGCTGCTATAGGAAGAAAGCACGTGTGCAGACAATGCAGGACCCCTGCGGTGAAGCGGGAAAACTTCCAGCACTGGCAGCTCACATTACACTGCCTGAGTGCAGGCTGGGGGTTGGTGAGAAGTACGAGAGCTGCAGAGAGAAGAGAGGGGGGCTTTGCTTGGTGGGCTTTCAGCAGTACAAAAAAAAAAGATGAGGACAGCAATTCCAGCACAGCACTCATCACACCTCCCCCCCTTAGAGGGCGCTACGGAGGCATGACCTGTCGGTAATCCGACATGCGCACCTCAGCGGGTTCGCCACGTCGTGATAACCCATCAGCATTCCCATGATCACTGCCTTTCTTGTGTTGTACGGCAAAATCATACTGCTGCAGGGCAAGGCTCCAGCGTAGCAACCTACCATTGGTTCCGGACACTGTGTGCAGCCAGCTCAGAGGGTTGTGGTCGGTGACCACCTTGAAGGTGCGCCCGTACAGGTAGGGCTGCAAACGTTGCAGTGCCCAGACCATGGCCAGGCACTCCTTCTCGATGGTGGAGTATGCCACTTCCCTTGGCAGAAGTTTCCAGCTCAGGTACAACACGGGGTGCTCCTGGTTCCCCGAATCAACCTGGCTGAGTACAGCACCGAGGCCAAATTCGCTGGCGTCAGTCTGTACCAGGAATGGCCGACTGCTGTCGACGGCTTTCAACACTGGAGAGCTGTACAGGGCTGTTTTCAAAGCTCGGATGGCGGCCTCACAGCCATCTGTCCAGTTGACTGTTTGGGGTAGACCGCCCTTGGTGAGGTCCGTCAAGGGTTTTGCAATGGCGCTATAGTTCGGTACGAAACGCCTATAGTACCCTGCAGTGCCCAGGAAGGACTTCACCTGCTTTTTGGTCCTGGGGTGGGCCAGGACACGATCGCGTCCACTTTCTCGGGCTCTGGACTCATGGAACCCCCGCCTACCCGGTGCCCCAGGTAGTGGACCTCCCTCATGCCCATCTGGCATTTTCCCGGCTTGATGGTCAGACCTGCCTGGTGAATACGCTTGAGCACCTCCTGGAGATGCTGAAGGTGTTCCTCCCAGGTGGAACTGAAGACGGCAATGTCGTCCAGGTACGCCACAGCGTACTCCTCCAGTCCCTGAAGCAGGTGGTTGACCATCCGCTGGAAAGTGGCAGGGGCATTCTTCATGCCGAAAGGCATGACCGTGGACTCGTACAGTCCAAAAGGGGTGATAAAGGCAGATTTCTCCTGCGCCGCAGGGCTCAGGGGAATCTGCCAGTATCCCCGGCTCAAATCCATGATGGATATGTACTTGGCATTCGCCAACCGCTCCAGCAGATCCTCGATGCGTGGCATTGGGTGCGCATCAGAGGTAGTGATGGCGTTGAGCCCCCTGTAGTCCATGCAGAACCGGGTGGTCCGATCCTTTTTTGGCACGAGAACTACAGGTGAGGCCCACGCGCTTTTGGACGGCCGGATCACCCCCAGCTGCAACATCTCATGGATCTCCTGGCGCATAATCTGCTGCACTTCCTCAGAGATCCGATAAGGTGTCCGCCGTAACGGGGCGTGATTCCCGGTGTCCACCTCGTGGACTGCCAACTCGGTCCTTCCGGGTCGGTTCGTGAACTCGGCCCGGAAGGGTTCCAGAGTGGTCAGCAACTGCAACCGCTGGGAGACGGTTAGCGAGGCATTTACCTCCATGTCCTCAATGGACCCATTGGCATTAGCTTGGGCCAGCATGTCTAGGAGGGGATCCTCTTCCCCGTCCTCGGGCAGATTGCAGACCGGTAGGACGCAGGCTTCACGTTCGTGATGGGCCTTCATCATGTTGACGTGAAAGGCCTTGCGCCTACCCCGAGTGTGGTCAAGCGTGACCACGTAGGTGGCTGGGTTGAGCTGTTGGTGCACGACGTACGGGCCTTCCCAGGCTGCCTGAAGCTTATCCTTTGATACGGGGACCAGCACCCACACCTTTTGACCCACCTGGTAGGTCCGCTCCCGGGCGTTCTGGTCGTACCAGTGCTTCTGGTCAGCCTGAGCCTGCGTCATGTTGTCATGCACCAACTGCGTCAAGGTCTGCATCTTGTCGCGGAAGCGCATGACATAATCCACGATGGACACTTCCGTGGGGTTTGGCTCATCTTCCCAGGATTCTCTTATCAACCCAAGGGGTCCCCGGACTCGCCTACCATACAGGAGCTCGAAGGGGGAGAACCCCGTCGAGGCCTGCGGGACTTCTCTGTAGGCAAATAGCAGGTGTGGGAGGTACCGCTCCCAATCGCGTCCCTGGGTCTCAACCAGCATGCGGAGCATCTGTTTGAGGGTACCGTTAAAGCGCTCACACAAACCATTGGTCTGTGGGTGATACGCACTCGATACCATATACGCGTCACCTGCATTTTGCTGCAGAGAGCCTTCATTAGGCGAGACATAAATTGGGTCCCTTGATCGGTAAGCATCTCCCTGGGAAATCCTACCCGTGAAAAGATGGTCACCAGTGCATCCGCCACCTTATCTGCCTTAGTTGAGGACAGAGCTACTGCCTCCGGGTACCGGGTAGCGTAGTCTACCACAGTCAGGATGTATTGCTTTCCAGAGCTGCTGGGGACGGCCAGCGGGCCCACAATGTCCACCGCGATCCTCTGGAAAGGCTCCTCTATCACTGGCAACGGATCAGGGAGCCTTAAGAGCAGGCCCCGCCTTCCCCACTCTTTGACAGGTGATACAGGAGCGGCAGTAGTTAGTCACATCTGTCCCCATCTTGGGCCAATAGAAGTGTTGAGACAGCCGTGCCTTAGTTTTGCTAATCCCCAAGTGTCCAGCAAGTGGAATCTCATGGGCAATCCTCAACAACTCACCTCGGAACTGGTGCGGGACGACCAGCTGTTTTTCCCTCAACCACTCCTTTTGGGAACCTCCGGGTACTGTCTCCCGGTACAACCTTCCTCGTTCCCAGAACACCCTCTCCTTATCAGTCACGGAGGTGGGCATCTCGGCGAGGTGCCTCAAGTTCCCCAGGCTCGCATCTGAGTGCAGAGCGGCCTGGAACTCCTGGCTGGAGGCAGCCAGAAGTGACGTCAGGGTTCCTTGCTCACTGGGACCCTCGGGGACCGGCTCTGGGTCCACCTCTGGTTCAGTCTCTCCTGTAGCGGAGGAGGGTCCAGATGGCAGGGCGCTACCTGCGATCCGGGCACTCTGACTGCGGGTGACAGCAGCTACATATGCAGTCTCCCCGGGGATTTCTATAGACCCATCAGCCTGCGCTGCTATGGGCTCTACCTCCCCATCCACCCCCAACACTTCAGGAGCAGTGCTACTTATGGGCCAGTTACCTTCCTCGGTGGCACTGGTCAGTGTCATGGCGTCACCTTCCTCCCGGTTCCCATGCACCTCCCCATTTCCTTGAGCACTGTCGCTTGCTCCTGCTAGGGGTTCCTCAGCCGTCTCACTCCGCAGAGCGACGGGACTGAACGCTCCTGTACCTGTGGACACATCTACCACTTCAGAGAAAGGGTTAACAGATTCAGATGGCACAGATACATCACTATCAACATCAGTCCTAGGGAAAGAAAGGTTATCAGTTGCATCATCACTTCGCAAAGCATTAGCAGGTAACACAATCAGTTTCCCATCATCATCAACATCAACATCATGGTTAACGTTAACCTTATCATCAGATTGGGAAGGGGTGTCAGGGACATAGTACGCCACCATCCTCCCCAGATCAGTCCCCAATAAAACATCAGTGGGCAGGTTTTCGGACACCCCCACTTCCTTCACCCCGCTCCCGGTACCCCAGTCAATGAAAACTCGGGCTATCGGCAAGGGGTAGTGGACGCCCCCAATCCCTGTGACAGTTAAGGTTTTCCCCTGAATCAACTCTTCAGGGGCCGCCAGTTCGGGTCGGATGAGGGTTCATTCAGCCCCGGTGTCCTTGAGGCCTGTAGCAAGACGGGCCCCCACGCGGACGGGCTGCACGTTGTCATCAACCCTCCCCACCACACCACCCACCAAAAGAACAGAGGCGTTGGGCCCGGAGGCCTTGGCTGGGGGGTTCTTCTGCCTCTCCGGACAGGTGGCGCTGATGTGTCCAGTCCTTTTGCAGGAGAAACACTGGCGGGGGTCTGATGTAGGCCGGGCGCTGGCAAAGGGGATAGTGCCTCCAGAGGGACGGCTGGCAGGGGCACTGGGGTTGGTTGCAGGCTTACCCCCTCCCCAACGGGTGGTGACGGCCTTCCGCACCTCGGGTTTCCGGTTGGCCTCATAGCTGTCGGCGATCCGGGCTGTTGTGACCGCGTCCTCTGGTTCTCGGTCCAGGATGAACTGTCGGACCTCAGCTGGGCACAGATGCAGGAACTGGTCTTTGATCATCAGGTCTTTCAGCTCCTCATAGGTGTCAACTGACAGTCCATGGATCCACTGGTCAAAGTGGGTCCTGAGTCCTTGCACCACATCGCTATAACTGTCGTGTGGGCCACGTTGGAGGTTCCGGAACTTCTTTCGGTATACCTCAGGGGTTAGCTGGTACTTAGCAATCAGGGCCTGCTTGATGGCCTCATAGTCACTGTCTTGATCTGGCGCGAGGGAAGCAAACGCCTCCAAAGCTTTGCCCTTTAGCCCGGGGGTCAAGTACCTGGCCCATTGGTCGGCAGGCAGCCGGTACTGTCTGCAGACTTTCTCAAAGGCCCGCAGAAAAGTGTCCAAGTCTCCGTCCCTTTCCAGCACGGGAAAGTGCTCCGGCCGGGGCTTGGGACTCTGAATGCTGCTGGGCACACTGCTCTGGGCTGTGGAGGGCATTGCCCCTCGCTGGACCATCTCCAGCTCATGGGCTCTCTCAGCCTCCCGCTCGGCTCTCTCAGCCTCTCGCTGGGCTTGGCGCTCGGCTTGGCGCTCGGCTCGGGCCTCCTGCTGGTATTGCTGAATCAGCTTCAGGCGCTCCCCCGGTCGTCGGTGGGGAGTTCCTCCAGGGCCGCCTGCAGGTAAGGGTCCAGCCCGCCCTGGGTGTAAGCCTGCAGGGTATGGGCCTCTGCTGCCGCCCCACCTTGGCTTGGGCCGGCTTCTGTGCCCTCCTCGCTCTCAGCGTGGACCTGTGACATCAGGACCTTGATCAGTTGAGCTTTGGTTTGGCCCCTGGGGTCAAGGCCTCGGGAAATGCATATTCCAGCAAGAGTGTCCCTTTTCTGCAGTTTGTACCAACTTGCTCCTATTGTAGCCATGTTTGCCAAATAAAAGATAGGATAGAAAAACAAAGAGAAGGGAGGGGTAACCACAAGTACACACAATTGTCTCAGGACTAATAAACACTGAGTCTGTTCTCCAAAACTTTAGTTGCAGGGTCGCTGAAGAACCGTGCAAGTTTTTTTTTAGTGAATGGAATGATTGCTCAAACCAGATCACTAATGCTCTATAATCCCACCGCTCTGCCACCAATATGTGATGAACGGGCACACGGTCCGCCACACGGTAGCCCGGGGTATCACGGCTTGTGATCCCTCCGTGCTGCAAATGTGACGAAAACGCGCACACACACGACGGCTGCTGCCGTCCGACCCAGTAAACTGCAGGGATTTATAATTATCCCACTTCCACTTAGGAACTTGCAGCTCTCTGGTGCCCCCCTTACCCTCAGGTCAGTCAGGGAACTGCACCTAGGATAATTGGTCGCCAGACGGGTCACTTGGATGTGTGCTGGCTATTGGGCACGCTGCAGTGAGGGAATTATAATTACTCCTGGCTGCAGCCAGGCAGTACCCTTATAAACCCCGCTCCGTCACTGCCAGCGTCACCCAATAGATTAACACTTTACACCCCTTCCTTTTAGCTGCCACCAGCTACGGCTTTTGATGAACAATTTATCAAGAGGGTCCGTAGCAACCCCAAAACAGTAGCGTAGTGCTTCAGGCACGTGCAAATTCGTTTATAGAGCAGGAGAAACAAACTAATAAATTTATAGGTTTATTCCTTAAAAACCAGGCAGTGCTTATATAATCTAAAAAGATGTAACAAACTGAGACAATATCGTTATATACAGATGCAGTTATAAAATAAAATGGGATTATGAATGAAAGATAACTCACATGGTTGTTAGATCATTACAGGCAAGCCAGGCTGGGGGAAGGAGCCACACGTCATAGTTCATTGGTAGATCTCTTACTCAGGACATCCCAGCAGAAAAGTGCCTAAGGAACTTCACTGCAAGACTTATGCATGTCAGCTTCTGACCTCACAAAAGGGCTGGTCCTCTGGCCACCTCCCCTGGCTGCAAGCTATGGTTTGAGCTCTGCAATATCATAAGGTTCATAACTCGTCCTGTGAACCTAGCAGAATAACGACAGACCTATCAATGATCTCACTCCAAAATGACGGTTCCAATGAGCCCACACTTGGGTGGGCTAGTACATGGGGCACCCGAGAATTCCATTTCTCGGGTTCTGTTGGAGTTACGGGTTTACCAGTACCACGGGAACGATGCCCGTCGGCGCATGGTTCAACACAGTAACTTTCGTGTTTCTAGCGAATGCTCCCACCGTGTTATTAACCAAAAAAGAATGAATTCTCCAAAATGGCTGCTATAGGAAGAAAGCACGTGTGCAGACAATGCAGGACCCCTGCGGTGAAGCGGGAAAACTTCCAGCACTGGCAGCTCACATTACACTGCCTGAGTGCAGGCTGGGGGTTGGTGAGAAGTACGAGAGCTGCAGAGAGAAGGAGGGGGGCTTTGCTTGGTGGGCTTTCAGCAGTACAAAAAAAAAAGATGAGGACAGCAATTCCAGCACAGCACTCATCACAGTTACTAACTGGGTTGTGCCCCAGGTTTGGGGGTTATTGATGGGGGTTATGCTGCAGGTTCATGGGTTACTGGCACAAACTCAGCCCTAGGTTTCTGGGCTACTGGTGGGGGTTGTGCCCCAGGTTTAGTGGTTGCTTTTAGGGATGGTGCCCCAGGTTTGAGGATTCCCGGTGGGGGTTGTGCCATAGGTTCTAAAGTTCACTGGCTGGGGTTGTGCTCCAGGTTAAGGGGTTCCTGGCGATGCTTGTGTCCCACATTCGGGTGTTACTGGTGGGGCTTGTGCCCTAGGTTAGGGGCTGGGGATTCTGGTGGGGGTTGTGCCAAAGGTTTGGATATTACTGGCAGAAGTTGTGCCCCAGGTTTGTAGATTATTGGTGGGAGCTGTTCTCTAGGTTCCGGGGTTTACTGCCAGGGTTTGTGGTTTCTGGCAGAAGCTGAGCTCCAGGTTCTGGGGGTTACTGGCAGGGGTTGTACCCAGCTTCAATGGTTATTGACAGACACCGTAACCCAGGTTCTATGGTTTCTGGCAAGGACAGTACCACAGGTTTGAAAAGGTACTGGTAGGAATTGTGTCCCAGGTCGAGGGTAACTGGTAGGAGTTGTGTCCCAGGTCGAGGGTAACTGGTAGGGGGTTGTGCTTTGCATTCTGGGAGTTACTGGCGAAGATTGTACCCTATATATGGGGTTCCTGGCGGGGACTGTGCCCCAGCTTCGAGGTTACTGGTGAGAGTTGTTCCCAATGTGGGGGGATTACTAATGGGAGTCTTGTTACAGGTTCTCAGATTACTGGAAGGGGTTGTGCCCCAGGTTTGGGAACTACTGCAGAGAGTTTTTCCTAAGGTTAAAGGGTTTCTGGTAGGGGTTGTACACAAGAGAATTGTGCCCCTGCTTTGTTTTTTACTGACGGGGTTGTGCATCAGTTTTGAGGGTTAGTAGCGAGAGTTGTGCTCCATGTGGAGGGGGTAATGGTGGGAGTCGTGTTACAGGTACTTTGAGTAATGGCAGGGGCTGTGCCCTTTGTTTTTACGGTTACTAGTATATATTGTGCCCCCAGGTTCTGGGGTTGCTGGCAAAGGTTTTGCCCCAGATTAAATGGTTCCTGGTAGGGGCTGGGTGCCAAGTTTTGGGGGTTACTGGTGGAGGCTTGTGCCTCAGGTTTGAGGGTTGCTGGTGGAACAGTGCCCCAGATTCGGGGGTTACTGGTGGGTGTTGTGCACCAGATTTAGTGGTTATTGGTAGGAGTTGTGCCCTAGGTTTGGAGCATTCTTTTGCGGTTTATGCCCCAGGTTTGGAGTTTACTGGCAGGGGTTGTGCTCAGGGTTTGTGGGTTATTGGTAGGGCTGTAACCTATGTTCTTGGGGTTACTGGCTTGGATTGTGCACCAAGTTAAGGAGGATACTGCCGGGAGTTGTGCCCCAGGTTAGAGGTTTACTGGCATGTTTTCAGCTCTAGATTCTGGGGGTTGTTTCTATTACTGGAAGGGATTGTGCTCCTGGTTTGGTGGTTACTGGCAGGTGTGGTAGCCCAGGTTCAGAGGCTACTGGTGGGGGTTGTCCCCAAGTTCAGAGTTTACTGGTGGTGGGTGTGCCTCAGGTTCAGAATTTACTGGCAGAGTGTGATGAACGGGCACCCCGTCCGCCACACGGTAGCCCGGGGTATCACGGCTTGTGATCCCACCGCTGCCACCAATATGTGATGAAACGGTGCACACACACGACGGCTGCTGCCGTCCGACCTGGTAAACTGCAGGGATTTATAATTATCCCACTTCCACTTAGGAACTTGCAGCTCTCTGGCGCCCCCCTTACCCTCAGATCAGTCAGGGAACTGCACCTAGGATAATCAGTCGCCAGACGGGTCACTTGGATGTGTGCTGGCTATTGGGCACGCTGCAGTGAGGGAATTATAATTACTCCGAGCCGCAGCCGGGTAATGCACTTATAATACCCGCTCCGTCACTGCCAACGCCACCCCATATGTCAACACTTAACACCCCCTCCTTTTAAGCTGCCACCAGCTACGGTTTTTCTTACTGAACAATTTATCAAGAGGGTCCGTAGCAACCCCAAAACAGTAGCGTAGTACTTCAGGCGCGTGTGAATTCGTTTATAGAGCAGGAGAAACAAACTAATAAATTTATAGGTTTATTCCTTAAAAAGACAGGCAGTGCTTATACAATATAAAAAGATGTAACAAACTGAGACAATATAGTTATGTACAAAGGCAGTTATAAAATAGGATTAAAGATGAAAAATCACTCACATGGTTGTTAGATCATTTACAGGCAAGCTGGCTGGGGAAAGGAGCCACACGTCATAGTTCATTTGCAGATCTGTTAGTCAGGACATCCCAGCAGAAAGTGCCTAAGGAACTTCACTGCAAGACTTATGCATGTCAGCTTCTGACCTCACAAAAAGGGGCTGGTTTTCTGGCCACCTCCCCTGGCTGAAAGGTATGGTGTGAGTTCTGAAAGATTATCAGGAGCATAACTCATCCTGAGAACCTCGCAGAAGAATGGCAGACCTATCAATGATCTTACTTTGAAATGACGGTTCAAATGAGCCCACACGCGGGTGGGCTAGTTTATAGGGCATCCGAGAATTCCATTTCTCGGGTTCTGTTGGAGTTACGGGTTTACCAGTACCACGGGAACGATGCCTGTCAGGCGCATGTTTCACAACAGTACTTTCGTGTTTCTAGCGAACGCTCCCACCGTGTTATTAACCAAAACAGAATGGAGTCTCCAAGATGGCTGCTAGGGTAGGAACAGCACATGTGCTAACAATGGAGACCCATGCGGTGAAGCGGGAAAACTTCCAGCACTGGCAGCTCACATTACACTGCCTGAGTGCAGGCTGGGGGGTTGGTGAGAAGCATGAGAGAGGGAGGGGGGGGAACTTTGCTCGGTGGGCTGTAGTTCTGCACAGCACAAGACATGGAGCTTACAGTATTATCACACAGAGGTTGTGACCCAAATTCAGGGGTAACTGGCAGAGGCTGTGCTTTGCTGTTTGGGGGTTAATGGAGAAGATTGTGCCCCAAATTCAGTGATTATTGCCGGAGACTGTGACAGTTTTGGGGGTTCCTGATGGGGATTGTGCCCCAGTTTTGGGAGTTACTGGTGGGGGATGTGCCCCAGGTTCTGGGGTAACTTTCTGGGTTGTGCCCCAGGTTTGGTGATTACTGGTGTAGGTTATGCTACAGGTTCGTGGGTTCCTGGCAGGGACTCAGCCATAGGTTTTGGGGCTACTGGCAGGGGTTGTGCACCAGATTAGGTGGTTGCTGATAGGGATGGCGCTCCAGATTCAAGGGTTACTGGTGATGGTTGTATCTCAGACTCAGAGTTACTGGCAGGGGTTATCTCCAAGTTTGGAGGTTACTAGCAGGAGTTGAGCCCTAGGTTCGGGAGAATCTGGAGAAGGTAGAAGGTTGTGCCAAAGGTTTGAAGACTATTGATTGGTATTGTACCCTAGGTTCTGGAGGATACTGGCTGGGGTTGTGTCCCTGGTTTGGGGTTTCAGGCAGAGGCTGACCTCTTGGTTCTGGGGGTTGGTGGTGGTTGTTTCGCCTCAGTGGTTACTGGTGGAGGTTTTGACCCACATTCGGAGGTAACTGGTAGGGGCTGTGCTTTGGTTTCTGGGAATTACTGAAGAAGATTGTGCCCCAGAATCAGTTATTATTGCTAGGGACAGTGCCCCAGTTTTGAGGGTTACTGATGGGGATTGTGCTCCAAATTCGGTGGTTACTGGCAGGAGTTGTACCCCAGGTTCAGGGGAATAATGGGTTGTGCCCAGTTTTGCTGGTGACTGGCGGTGACTGTACCCCAGGATCGGGGGTTTCTGGTGGGGATTGTGCCCCAGGTTTGAGGAGTTGCTGATGAGGGTGTTGTCCCAGGTTTGGGGGTTCCTGGCAGGGGTTGTGCATCAGGATAGGGGGCCTCTTGCAAGGGCTGATCTCTAGGTTCGGAGGGTTACTGGAGAGGATCGTGCCTCAGGTTCAGGTGTTTCTGGTGGGGATTGTGCCCCGGGTTCAAGAAGTCATTGTCAGGAGTGGTGCCCCAGGTTCTGGGGGTTATTGGTGGGGGCTGTGCTCCAGGTTCGGGGGTTATAGAAACTGTGTATAAGGCTCTGTGGTTACTGGCGGAGCAGTATAATGTTTTGGGGTAATGTTCAAAAACACAGGAGGTGACCTTAGACTAGTATAAAATAGGGGTGTTATAATACACAGGATGCGACCTTAGAATATTATAATATGGGGTGGTTGTAATATATAGGATGTGACCTTAGATTAGCATAATATGGGGGGTTATAATTACAATAATATGAGGGGGTTATAATACACAGGATGTGACCCTAGATTAATATAATATGGGGGTATAATACACAGGATGTGACCTTAGATTCATATAATATGGGGGTATAATACACAGGATGTGACCTTAGATTAGCATAATATGGGGGGTTATAATTACAATAATATGAGGGGGTTATAATACACAGGATGTGACCCTAGATTAATATAGTATGGGGGGTTATAATACACAGGATGTGACCTTAGATTAATATAATATAGGGGTATAATACACAGGATGTGACCCTAGATTAATATAATATGGGGGGTATAATACACAGGCTGTGACCCTAGATTAATATAATATGGGGGGTTATAATACACAGGATGTGACCTTAGATTAATATAATATGGGGATATAATACACAGGATGTGACCTTAGATTAATATAATATGGGGATATAATACACAGGATGTGACCCTAGATTAATATAATATGGGGGGGGGTATAATACACAGGCTGTGACCCTAGATTAATATAATATGGGGGGTTATAATACACAGGATGTGACCTTAGATTAATATAATATGGGGGTATAATACACAGGATGTGACCTTAGATTAATATAATATGGGGATATAATACACAGGATGTGACCCTAGATTAATATAATATGGGGGTATAATACACAGGATGTGACCTGAGATTAATATAATGGGGGGGGTTATAATACACAGGATGTGACCTTAGATTAATATAATATGAGGGTATAATACACAGGATGTGACCTTAGATTAATATAATATGGGGGTATAATACACAGGATGTGACCCTAGATTAATATAATATGGGGGGGTATAATACACAGGCTGTGACCCTAGATTAATATAATATGGGGGGTTATAATACACAGGATGTGACCTTAGATTAATATAATATGGGGGTATAATACACAGGATGTGACCTTAGATTAATATAATATGGGGATATAATACACAGGATGTGACCCTAGATTAATATAATATGGGGGTATAATACACAGGATGTGACCTGAGATTAATATAATGGGGGGGGTTATAATACACAGGATGTGACCTTAGATTAATATAATATGAGGGTATAATACACAGGATGTGACCTTAGATTAATATAATATGGGGTATAATACACAGGATGTGACCTTAGATTAATATAATATGGGGGTATAATACACAGGATGTGACCTTAGATTAATATAATATGGGGGTTATAATACACAGGATGTGACCTTAGATTAATATAATATGGGGGTTATAATACACAGGATGTGACCTTAGATTAATATAATATGGGGGTATAATACACAGGATGTGACCTTAGATTAATATAATATGGGGGTATAATACACAGGATGTGACCTTAGATTAATATAATATGGGGGTTATAATACACAGGATGTGACCTTAGATTAATATAATATGGGGGTTATAATACACAGGATGTGACCTTAGATTAATATAATATGGGGGTATAATACACAGGATGTGACCTTAGATTAATATAATATGGGGGTATAATACACAGGATGTGACCTGAGATTAATATAATATGGGGGGTTATAATACACAGGATGTGACCCTAGATTAATATAATATGGGGGGTTATAATACACAGGATGTGACCTGAGATTAATGTAATATGGGGGTTATAATACACAGGATGTGACCTTAGATTAATATAATATGGGGGTATAATACACAGGATGTGACCTTAGATTAATATAATATGGGGGTATAATACACAGGATGTGACCTTAGATTAATATAGTATGGGGGGTTATAATACACAGGATGTGACCTTAGATTAATATAATATGGGGGGTTATAATACACAGGATGTGACCTTAGATTAATATAATATGGGGGTTATAATACACAGGATGTGACCTTAGATTAATATAATATGGGGGTTATAATACACAGGATGTGACCTTAGATTAATATAATATGGGGGTATAATACACAGGATGTGACCTGAGATTAATATAATATGGGGGTATAATACACAGGATGTGACCTAGATTATATATATGGGGGTATAATACACAGGATGTGACCTAGATTAATATATATGGGGGTATAATACACAGGATGTGACCTTAGATTAATATAATATGGGGTATAATACACAGGATGTGACCTTAGATTAATATAATATGGGGGTATAATACACAGGATGTGACCTAGATTAATATAATATGGGGTTATAATACACAGGATGTGACTTAGATTAATATAAATGGGGTATAATACACAGGATGTGACCTTAGATTAATATATATGGGGTATAATACACAGGATGTGACCTTAGATTATATATATGGGGGTATAATACACAGGATGTGACCTTAGATTAATATAATGGGGGTATAATACACAGGATGTGACCTTAGATTATATAATATGGGGTTAATACACAGGATGTGACCTTAGATTAATATAATATGGGGTATAATACCAGGATGTACTTAGATTAATATAATTGGGGTATAATACACAGGATGTGACCTTAGATTAATAATATGGGGTATAATACACAGGATGTGACCTTAGATTAATATAATATGGGGTATAATACACAGGATGTGACCTGATTAATATAATATGGGGTATAATACACAGGATGGACTTAGATTATATAATATGGGGGTTAATACACAGGATGTGACTTGATTAATATAATATGGGGGTATAATACACAGGATGTGACCTAGATTATATAATATGGGGTATATACAAGGATGTGACTTAGATTAATATATATGGGGGTATAATACACAGGATGTGACCTAGATTAATATATATGGGGGTATAATACACAGGATGTGACTTAGATTAAATATTATGGGGGTATAATACACAGGATGTGACCTGATTAATAATATGGGGGTTAATACACAGGATGTGCCTTGATTAATATAATATGGGGGTATAATAAAGATGTGACTTAGATTAATATAATATGGGGTATAATACACAGGATGTGACCTTTTTTTTTTTTTTGGGGGTTAAAACAGGATGGACCTTAGATTAATAATATGGGGTTATAATCACAGGATTGCTTAGATAATATAATATGGGGTAAAAGGGATGTGACTTAGTTATATAATAAGGGGGTTTAAAGATTGCTTAATAATAAATGGGGGTTAAAAGGAGTGATTTAGATTAATAAAATGGGGGTTTAATACACAGGGTGACTGATTAATATAAATGGGGTTAAACAGGATGTGACCTGATTATATAATGGGGGGTTATAATAAGGTTGACCTGATAAATAAAGGGGTATAAACAAGGTGTGACTTAAGTATAAATAGGGGTTTAATACAGAGTGACCTAGTTAATAAAAGGGGTTAATAAACAGTGGCTTATAAAAAAGGGGGTTATAATAAAGGGTCTAGATAATAAAGGGGTTATATAATGATGGTACATAAGGTTTGGGATATAAAGGGGGAAAAAGGAGGTATTAAAAGGGGGTATATACAGGATGGCTTAATATATAAAGGGGTTAACAGGTGCTATATTAATGGGTAACAGGATTGACTGTATAAGGGAATACAGATGCTGTAAATAAGTACAGTTATATTAATGGGGTATAAGATTATATAAAGGGTAAAGGTGTTATAAAGGATGTGACCTTGATTATATAATTGGGGGTATAATACGATGTGACCTAGTAAATAATATGGGGTATAATACAATGCTTAATAATATATATGGGGTAATAACAGGATATTAGATTAATTATTGGGGGATATACAGGATGTATTGTATAAAAGTAAATTATATGGGGGTATATAAGGTTATATAATAATTAAGTCGGTTAATACACAGGATGACTAGATTAATATAATATGGGGGTAATACACAGATGTGACTTAGATTAATATATGGGTAATACCAGGTGTGACTTGATTATATATGGGGTATACAGGATATAATATATAATGGGGGTATAATAAGGATTAGATTATTAATAGGGGTATAAACAAGTTGACTTAGATAATAATAGGTTAAACAAGATTAATTAATATGGGTATAATACACAGATTGATTAATAATATGGGGATATACAAGGATGATTATTAATAATGGGGTTATAAAGTACCTTAGATATAAAATGGGGTATAATACAGGATGTGACCTTGATTAATTAATAAAAAAGGATGTACTTAGATTATATAATGGGTATAATAACAGATTGACTGATTAATATATGGGTATATACACGAGTGACCTTAGATTAATATATATGGGTATAATCACAGATGGACTAGTAATAATATGGGTTAATAAGGATATAGATTAATTAATGGGTAACACAGGATGTGACTAGATAATATAATATGGGTTAATAACAGATGTGACTTAATAATAAATTGGGGTATATACACAGGTGTGCCTTGATAATATAATAGGGGTATAATACAGGAGTGCCTTAGATTAATATAATGGGGGTATAACACAGATTGACTTATATAAATATGGGTTAAGTGTCTTAGTTAATTTGGTATATACAGGATGTGACTAATATATATGGGATATACACAGAGTGACTAATTATAATATGGGTATACAAATGACTTAGATAAATATAGGTATAAAGAGTGACTTAATATATGGGATTACACAGTCTTAGTATATAGGGTATAAAGATGTGACTTAGATTAAATAGGGTATATAACAGATTCTGATATATAATGGTATAAACCAGATCTTATATATAGGGTAATACAATTGCCTTAGATAATGGGTAACAGAGCTAATAATAATGGGTAATACACGTGTACCTGATTATATAAGGGAAACAGGAGGCTGTTATGGTATCCGGATGGACTATAATATTGGTATCACAAGTACTATTATATATAGGGATAACCAGTGTGACCTATATATGGGTATATAGTGGACATAGATATTAAATATGGGTATACAGGTACTTAGATATATGGGTAAACAGATGACTAGATATATGGGTATATAACAGAGCCTGTTAAAGGGTAATCACAGGATGCCTTAGTAATAATGGGTTATAAAGGTGTGACTAATAATAATATGGGTAATAAGGGTATAATATAAAGGGTATACACAGTGACTAGTTATAATGGGTATATACAGGACTATTATATTGGGATCACGATGTGACTAGAACACAGGATGTGACCTTAGATTAATATAATATGGGGGTTATAATACACAGGATGTGACCTTAGATTAATATAATATGGGGTATAATACACAGATGTGACCTTAGATTAATATAATATGGGGGTATAATACACAGGATGTGACCTTAGATTAATATAATATGGGGGTTATAATACACAGGATGTGACCTTAGATTAATATAATATGGGGGTATAATACACAGGATGTGACCTTAGATTAATATAATATGGGGGTATAATACACAGGATGTGACCTTAGATTAATATAATATGGGGGTATAATACACAGGATGTGACCTTAGATTAATATAATATGGGGGTATAATACACAGGATGTGACCTTAGATTAATATAATATGGGGTATAATACACAGGATGTGACCTTAGATTAATATAATATGGGGGTATAATACACAGGATGTGACCTTAGATTAATATAATATGGGGTATAATACACAGATGTGACCTTAGATTAATATAATATGGGGTATAATACACAGGATGTGACCTTAGATTAAATAATATGGGGGTATAATACACAGGATGTGACCTTAGATTAATATAATATGGGGTATAATACACAGGATGTGACCTTAGATTAATATAATATGGGGGTATAATACACAGGATGTGACCTTAGATTAATATAATATGGGGGTATATAACAGGATGTGACCTTAGATTAATATAATATGGGGTATAATACACAGGATGTGACCTTAGATTAATATAATATGGGGGTATAATACACAGGATGTGACCTTAGATTAATATAATATGGGGGTATAATACACAGGATGTGACCTTAGATTAATATAATATGGGGGTATAATACACAGGATGTGACCTTAGATTAATATAATATGGGGTTATAATACACAGGATGTGACTTAGATTAATATAATATGGGTTATAATACAGGATGTACTATTGATTAATAATATGGGGGTATAATACACAGATGTGACCTTAGATTAATTATATGGGGGTATAATACACAGGATGTGACCTTAGATTAATATAATATGGGGGTATAATACACAGGATGTGACCTTAGATAATATAATATGGGGGTATAATACACAGGATGTGACCTTAGTTAATTAATATGGGTATAATACACAGATGTGACCTTAGATTAATAATATGGGGGTATAATACACAGGATGTGACCTTAGATTAATATAATATGGGTGGTATAATACACAGGATGTGACCTAATTAATATATATGGGGTTAATACACAGGATGTGACCTTAGATTAATAATATGGGGGTTAATACCAGATGTGACCTGATTAATAATTGGGGGTATAATACACAGGATGTGACCTTGATTATTAATATGGGGGTATAATCACAGGATGTGATTAGTTATATAATTGGGTATATACAGATGTGCTTATATATATATGGGGTAAATCACAGATGTGCTGATTATAAATGGGGGTATAATAATGTGACTGTATAATTGTTAAACCAGGATGTGACCTAGTTATTATTGGGGTATAATAAAGGATGTGACCTAGTAATATATATGGGGGATAATACAGATGTGCTGTATATAGGTATCCAGGATGGCTAGATATAAATGGGGAATACGGTGTAAGATATTGGTTATCCGATGACTAGATAATTGGTATACCGTGTGCTTAGATTAAAATATGGGGGTAAGATGTGACCTGTAATTAGGTGGTATATAAGGTGGCCTTGATCAGGGGAACACGGATGTGACTAGTTATATAATTGGGTTATACACGGATGTGACCTGATATATGGGATTACCGATGGACCTTGTTATAATTGGGGGTTAACACGGATGTCCTAGATTAATATGGGTTAAAGGTGCTTAGATATTTGGTAAAGGTGTGACCTTATTGATATATATGGAATCAAGTGTGATTGATTAATATATATGGGGTATAAACAGGATTGCCTGATTAATTATGGGGGTTAATCAGGAGTCTTGATTATAAATGGGGTTCACGGATGTGACCTAGTTATATAAAGGGTACCGGAGGCCTAGATTAAAAATGGGGGATATCACAGATGTACCAGTTAATATAAATGGGGCCGATGTACTAGTTAAATGGGTATAATACACAGTGGACCTTAGATTAAAAGTATGGGGGTTATAATACACAGATGTGACCTTAGATAATATAATGGTATTCCAGGATGTGCTAATATAATAGGGTAAATACACAGATGTGACCTAGTTATTAATATGGGTATAATACACAGGATGTGACCTAGATATTAAACAGTGACTGGGGTGTAGTATATAAGGAAATCACAGATGTGACTTGTAATATTGTATCCAGATGTGGATAAATGTGGATTGCTATTACATGGGGGGAAATCCAGGTTGCCTGATATATTATGGGTTATACCGGTGTGACCTAGAAATATGGGGTATAATCCAGGATGTGACCTTAGTAATAAAATGGGGGATAACCAGTGTGATGAAATATAAATGGGGTTATCAGGTGTAAGATGAATATAATATGGGGTATTACAAGGTGTGACCTGATAATTGGGATAATACAGGATTCCATTAATAAATGGGGTATATCACGGGAGACCAGTATTAAATGGGGGAAATACAGGTGTGAACCTGTAGTTAATATCAATATGGGGGTATAACACAGGATGTGACCTAGATATTATATGGGAGTTGTGTGACTAGAATATATGGGGTACCAGGTGTGACCTTCAGATGGGGAGTATTACATTTGATAATTGGGGGATCAATGACACAGGATGTGACCTAGATATATATATGGGGGTAAGACACAGGTGGACCTAGATTAATATACTTGGGGGTATAATACACGGATGTGACCTAGTAATCATATGGGCATATAAGATGTGACCAGATATATAATAGTGGGGGTATAAACAAGATGTGACCTAGTATCCATGGGGTATATACACAGGATGTGACTTAGATTAATATAGGGAGGTAATGACAGATGTGACCTTAGATTAATGTTAGGGGATATCCAGGTGTGACCTAGTTATATAATATGGATACCAGGATGTTAAGGTACTAGGATGTGACCTGGAAATAATATGTGAGGTATAATACACAGGATGTGACTAGGGTAAGTTAGATTAAAAGGGTATATCACGGATGTGGACCTTAGATTAATAGTATATGGGTTATCACGGATGTGCCTTAGATTAATTATAGGGGGGTGATACACAGGATGGACCAGATGGAAATGTATATCCAGGTTGACTGTAATATGCGGAACTACGGTGTGACCTAGAAATATAAATGGGGTATAAGTCAGGAGTGACCTAGTATTAGTGGATAAAATGGCTTCATACACAGGTTGTGATTTAGAGGGTGACCAGGAGTCCTATAGTTGGGGATAAGTAGGATGTACCCAGATATATAATTCCGGGTGTATAATACCTGGAGAGTGTGACCTGTAGATATAATAGGTGTGGAGTGCTATAATACACAGGATGGGTCCAATGTAGAGATGGGAATGTGTTACCTGTGAGTCAGGTGGGGAGTTGGTGTGCACAGACTTGCCTGTCCATCTACCTGGAGCACTGGGAATTACAGACAGGAGTACCTTGTGAGACTTCACGACACTTCACTGTGTAATCCACAAAAGAAGGAGCATGGAAGTCTCACAATGGGTGCATCCATAAAGGCCCTCTGCAGAACTGTGCCCATATTGCTGCCATTGAAACCAGCGCTAGGGCAGGGAATAACTGAAAATTGTCCCAGTGATGCACCATACCGAGCCTCTGCCACTAGATCGTGTAACATGGAGACTATGTTCCAGTATTTGCAGGAGATCTGAGAGGGCAGCGCCGGTGGTCAAGTGTGGCAGCCTGGTTGGAAGTGTATTCCCTGATACCCGATGTCAGAATGCAGAGTGGGATGCTGAGGAACCAGTGGGACCAGGTGGTTAACAGAAAGGTCCTAGGCATGATGGGACATCTATGAAGCCAGTGTAGACATGGTGTACCGTGATCAGGCCATTGAGCCTATGGACGTGAGTCCAAGACCAGTGGCTAAGATGTGGTGATCCAAATGGCAAACAGGAAAATGAGGAGCTAAAAGTCAGGACCGTCATCACTGCATCCTATGGTGCCTCCCAAAACAGAATTCATGACAGGGTCCTGACCACAGGAGCTTACACTCTATAGATACAGGAGAAGGAGTCCTGACCACAGGAGGTTACACTCTATAGATACAGGAGGAGGAGTCCTGACCACAGGAGCTTACACTCTATAGATACAGGAGAAGGAGTCCTGACCACAGGAGGTTACACTCTATAGATACAGGAGGAGGAGTCCTGACCACAGGAGGTTACACTCTATAGATACAGGAGAAGGAGTCCTGACCACAGGAGCTTACACTCTATAGATACAGGAGGTGGAGTCCTGACCACAGGAGCTTACACTCTATAGATACAGGAGAAGGAGGAGTCCTGACCACAGGAGCTTACACTCTATAGATACAGGAGGAGGAGTCCTGATCACAGGAGCTTACACTCTATAGATACAGGAGGAGGAGTCCTGACCACAGGAGCTTACACTCTATAGATACAGGAGAAGGAGTCCTGACCACAGGAGGTTACACTCTATAGATACAGGAGGAGGAGTCCTGACCACAGGAGCTTACACTCTATAGATACAGGAGAAGGAGTCCTGACCACAGGAGGTTACACTCTATAGATACAGGAGGAGGAGTCCTGACCACAGGAGCTTACACTCTATAGATACAGGAGAAGGAGTCCTGACCACAGGAGGTTACACTCTATAGATACAGGAGGAGGAGTCCTGACCACAGGAGCTTACACTCTATAGATACAGGAGGAGGAGTCCTGACCACAGGAGCTTACACTCTATAGATACAGGAGGTGGAGTCCTGACCACAGGAGCTTACACTCTATAGATACAGGAGGAGGAGGAGTCCTGACCACAGGAGCTTACACTCTATAGATACAGGAGGTGGAGGAGTCCTGATCACAGGAGCTTACACTCTATACATACAGGAGGAGTCCTGACCACAGAGCTTACACTCTATAGATACAGGAGGAGGAGTCCTGACCACAGGAGCTTACACTCTATAGATACAGGAGGAGGAGGAGTCCTGATCACAGGAGCTTACACTCTATAGATACAGGAGGAGGAGTCCTGACCACAGGAGCTTACACTCTATAGATACAGGAGGTGGAGTCCTGACCACAGGAGCTTACACTCTATAGATACAGGAGGAGGAGGAGTCCTGACCACAGGAGCTTACACTCTATAGATACAGGAGGTGGAGGAGTCCTGACCACAGGAGCTTACACTCTATAGATACAGGAGGAGTCCTGACCACAGGAGCTTACACTCTATAGATACAGGAGGAGGAGTCCTGACCACAGGAGCTTACACTCTATAGATACAGGAGGAGGAGTCCTGACCACAGGAGCTTACACTCTATAGATACAGGAGGAGGAGGAGTCCTGACCACAGGAGCTTACACTCTATAGATACAGGAGGAGGAGGAGTCCTGATCACAGGAGCTTACACTCTATAGATACAGGAGGAGTCCTGACCACAGGAGCTTACACTCTATAGATACAGGAGGAGGAGTCCTGACCACAGGAGCTTACACTCTATAGATACAGGAGGAGGAGGAGTCCTGACCACAGGAGCTTACACTCTATAGATACAGGAGGAGGAGTCCTGACCACAGGAGCTTACACTCTATAGATACAGGAGGAGGAGGAGTCCTGACCACAGGAGCTTACACTCTATAGATACAGGAGAAGGAGTCCTGACCACAGGAGCTTACACTCTATAGATACAGGAGGAGGAGGAGTCCTGACCACAGGAGCTTACACTCTATAGATACAGGAGAAGGAGTCCTGACCACAGGAGCTTACACTCTATAGATACAGGAGGAGGAGGAGTCCTGACCACAGGAGCTTACACTCTATAGATACAGGAGGAGGAGTCCTGACCACAGGAGCTTACACTCTATAGATACAGGAGGAGGAGTCCTGATCACAGGAGCTTACACTCTATAGATACAGGAGGAGGAGTCCTGACCACAGGAGCTTACACTCTATAGATACAGGAGGAGGAGGAGTCCTGACCACAGGAGCTTACACTCTATAGATACAGGAGGAGGAGGAGTCCTGATCACAGGAGCTTACACTCTATAGATACAGGAGGAGGAGTCCTGATCACAGGAGCTTACACTCTATAGATACAGGAGGAGGAGTCCTGATCACAGGAGCTTACACTCTATAGATACAGGAGGAGGAGTCCTGACCACAGGAGCTTACACTCTATAGATACAGGAGGAGGAGTCCTGACCACAGGAGCTTACACTCTATAGATACAGGAGGAGTCCTGACCACAGGAGCTTACACTCTATAGATACAGGAGGAGGAGTCCTGACCACAGGAGCTTACACTCTATAGATACAGGAGGAGGAGGAGTCCTGACCACAGGAGCTTACACTCTATAGATACAGGAGAAGGAGTCCTGACCACAGGAGCTTACACTCTATAGATACAGGAGGAGGAGGAGTCCTGACCACAGGAGCTTACACTCTATAGATACAGGAGGAGGAGTCCTGACCACAGGAGCTTACACTCTATAGATACAGGAGGAGGAGTCCTGATCACAGGAGCTTACACTCTATAGATACAGGAGGAGGAGTCCTGACCACAGGAGCTTACACTCTATAGATACAGGAGGAGGAGGAGTCCTGACCACAGGAGCTTACACTCTATAGATACAGGAGGAGGAGGAGTCCTGATCACAGGAGCTTACACTCTATAGATACAGGAGGAGGAGTCCTGATCACAGGAGCTTACACTCTATAGATACAGGAGGAGGAGTCCTGATCACAGGAGCTTACACTCTATAGATACAGGAGGAGGAGTCCTGACCACAGGAGTTTACACTCTATAGATACAGGAGGAGGAGTCCTGACCACAGGAGCTTACACTCTATAGATACAGGAGGAGGAGTCCTGACCACAGGAGCTTACACTCTATAGATACAGGAGAGGAGTCCTGACCACAGGAGCTTACACTCTATAGATACAGGAGGAGGAGTCTGACCACAGGAGCTTACACTCTATAGATACAGGAGGAGGAGTCCTGACCACAGGAGCTTACACTCTATAGATACAGGAGGAGGAGTCCTGACCACAGGAGCTTACACTCTATAGATACAGGAGGAGGAGTCCTGACCACAGGAGCTTACACTCTATAGATACAGGAGGAGTCCTGATCACAGGAGCTTACACTCTATAGATACAGGAGGAGTCCTGATCACAGGAGCTTACACTCTATAGATACAGGAGAAGGAGTCCTGACCACAGGAGCTTACACTCTATAGATACAGGAGGAGGAGGAGTCCTGACCACAGGAGCTTACACTCTATAGATACAGGAGAAGGAGTCCTGACCACAGGAGCTTACACTCTATAGATACAGGAGGTGGAGTCCTGACCATAGGAGCTTACACTCTATAGATACAGGAGGAGTCCTGACCACAGGAGCTTACACTCAATAGATACAGGAGGAGTCCTGACCACAGGAGCTTACACTCTATAGATACAGGAGGAGTCCTGACCACAGGAGCTTACACTCTATAGATACAGGAGGAGGAGTCCTGACCACAGGAGCTTACACTCTATAGATAATGAGAAGAGGAGTCCTGACCACAGGAGCTTACACTCTATAGATACAGGAGGAGTCCTGACCACAGGAGCTTACACTCTATAGATACAGGAGGAGGAGGAAGTCCTGACCACAGAAGCTTACACTGTATAGATACAGGAGGAGGAGTCCTGACCACAGGAGCTTACACTCTATAGATACAGGAGGAGGAGTCCTGACCACAGGAGCTTACACTCTATAGATACAGGAGGAAGTCCTGATCACAGGAGCTTACACTCTATAGATACAGGAGGAGGAGTCCTGACCACAGGAGCTTACACTCTATAGATACAGGAGGAGGAGTCCTGACCACAGGAGCTTACACTCTATAGATACAGGAGGAGTCCTGACCACAGGAGCTTACACTCTATAGATACAGGAGGAGGAGGAGTCCGACCACAGAAGCTTACACTGTATAGATACAGGAGGAGGAGTCCTGACCACAGGAGCTTACACTCTATAGATACAGGAGGAGGAGTCTGACCAAGGAGTTACACCTATAGATACAGGAGGAAGTCCTGATCACAGGAGCTTACACTCTATAGATACAGGAGGAGTCTGATCACAGGAGCTTACACTCTATAGATACAGGAGGAGTCCTGACCACAGGAGCTTACATTCTATAGATACAGGAGGAGTCCTGATCACAGGAGATTACACTCTATAGATACAGGAGGAGGAGTCCTGACCACAGGAGCTTACACTCTATAGATACAGGAGGTGGAGTCGACCAGACCATAGGAGCTACACTTATAGATACAGAGGAGTCCTGATCACAGGAGCTTACACTCTATAGATACAGGAGGAGTCCTGACCACAGGAGCTTACACTTATGTACAGGAGGAGTCCTGACCACAGGAGCTTACACGTCTATAGATACAGAGAGGAGGAGTCCTGACCACAGAAGCTTACACTGTATAGATACAGGAGGAGGAGTCCTGACCACAGGAGCTTACACTCTATAGATACAGGAGGAGGAGTCCTGACCAACATAGGAGGTTACACTCTATAGATACAGGAGGAGTCCTGATCAGGAGCTTACACTCTATAGATACAGGAGGAATCCTGATCACAGGAGCTTACACTCTATAGATACAGGAGGAGTCCTGACCACAGGCTAGCTTACATTCTATAGATACAGGAGGAGTCCTGATCACAGGAGATTACACTCTATAGATACAGGAGAGGAGTCTGACCACGGAGCTTCACCTATAGATACAGGAGTGGAGTCCTGACATAGGAGCTTACACTTATAGATACAGGAGGAGTCCTGATCACAGGAGCTTACACTCTATAGATACAGGAGAGTCCGACCACAGGAGCTTACACTCTATAGATACAGGAGAAGATCCTGACCAAGGAGCTAACTCTATAAAAGGAGGTAGATCCTGACACAGGAGCTTCACTCTATAGATACAGGAGGAGTCTGACCACAGGATTACACTCTATAGATACAGAGGAGGAGTCCTGATCACAGGAGCTACACTCTATAGATACAGGAGGAGGAGTCTGACACAGAGCTTACACTTATAGATACAGGAGGAGAGGAGCTGACACAGAGCTTACACCTATAGATACGACAGAGGAGTCTGATCACAGACTTACACTCTATAGATAGGAGGAGAGTCCTGATCACAGGAGCTTACACTCTATAGATAAGGAGGAGGATCCGATCACAGAGCTTACATCTTGATACAGGAGGATCTGACCAAGGAGTCACTCTATAGATACAGAGAGAGTCTGACCAAGGAGCTTACACTCTATAAGGAGAGTCCTACCACAGGAGCACACTCTTAGATACAGGAGAGATCCTGACACAGGAGCTTACACTCTTGTACAGGAGAGAGAGTCCTGACACAGGAGTACACTCTTGAACAAGGAGTCTGACCACAGAGTTACACCATAGATACAGAGGAGGAGATCCTGAACAGAGCTACACTTATAGATACAGAGAGGAGTCTGACCAACTTACTATAGATACAGGAGGAGGAGTCCTGATCACAGGAGCTTACACTCTATAGATACAGGAGGAGGAGTCCTGACCACAGGAGCTTACACTCTTAATACGAGGAGAGGAGTCTGACCAGGAGTTACACTCTAAGATACAGGAGGAGGAGAGTCCTGATCACAGGAGCTTACACTCTATAGATACAGGAGGAGGAGTCCTGATCACAGGAGCTTACACTCTATAGATACAGGAGGAGGAGTCCTGACCACAGGAGCTTACACTCTATAGATACAGGAGAGGAGGAGTCCTGACCACAGGAGCTTACACTCTATAGATACAGGAGGAGGAGGAGTCCTGATCACAGGAGCTTACACTCTATAGATACAGGAGGAGGAGTCCTGATCACAGGAGCTTACACTCTATAGATACAGGAGGAGGAGTCCTGATCACAGGAGCTTACACTCTATAGATACAGGAGGAGGAGTCCTGACCACAGGAGCTTACACTCTATAGATACAGGAGGAGGAGTCCTGACCACAGGAGCTTACACTCTATAGATACAGGAGGAGGAGTCCTGACCACAGGAGCTTACACTCTATAGATACAGGAGGAGGAGTACTGACCACAGGAGCTTACACTCTATAGATACAGGAGGAGGAGTCCTGACCACAGGAGCTTACACTCTATAGATACAGGAGGAGGAGTCCTGACCACAGGAGCTTACACTCTATAGATACAGGAGGAGGAGGAGTCCTGACCACAGGAGCTTACTGTCACGCGGTCTTATGATATGTGTACGATGTCAGTAAACTATTCTTAAAAGAACAACACTCTATACAACATATAGATTAGCAACATCAGCATGTAAATATAGAATAGATTTACCTGACACGATATCCGTTGAACTCAGGGTTAATCTTGAGGACTTGATACACTGTCACAGGAAAGAGGAGGACCGGGGGTCTAACCTGACCCTAAACTGGGGTCCTAACTAATCCCTCACCTTGGAGGTACTGATAATGGTTCAGAGGTCCAAGTCTCCAGCCTAACCCTGTCTCCTATCAGTCCCTGAACCCTGTAATCAGTCCTAAGAAGGATACTGATTACCACCAAAGGGATATGGGCTGATCTCTGCTAAATACACAGATTAGACATATAAGACAGACTGGAGAAAACACAGACTTGCATACACACTCAAACACAGAAGGAACATAAATGATCTGGGATATTAAACTCTAAGCAAGGTGAGCTTAAAACAACTAAGGAGCTCTTTAACTTAAGTCTATACAGATACAATCCTATCTGTGGTCTGCATGAAGAATTTCACTGGCAACTCCCAACACAGACAACCAGAGATTTAAAGGAAACCAATCAACAAATAATTAATTGCAGCCGGGAGAAACTGCACCCAGTCCCAGAACTGAGCACAGACAGAATTAACTCCCTAACTGCCAAACACAAAGAAACAGCAACTCAGCTGTGAGAAGTCAGAATGTGCAACCGCGACGATCTTCGTGGCGATGCACACATGACAGTACCCCCCCTTCTACGAGGGGCCTCCGGACCCTCAGGGCCAGGTTTGCCCGGGTGAGTTCTGTGGAAGGTCCGCACCAAACGATCTGCGTTAATGTCAGACGCAGGAACCCACGTCCTCTCCTCTGGACCATACCCCTTCCAATGCACCAAGTACTGAAGGGACCGGCGATTCAGACGTGAGTCAATGATCTTTGACACTTGAAACTCCAAGTTACCATTGACCACCACTGGAGGAGGAGGTAGAGGTGATGGTATGACTGGTGCCACGTACCTCTTAAGTAATGACTTGTGGAACACATTATGAATTTTAAACGTAGGAGGGAGGTCCAGACGAAATGCCACAGGATTAATTATGGAACTGATCCTGTACGGCCCGATGAATCTGGGGCCCAGCTTCCAGGAGGAACTTTAAGTTTTATATTCCTGGTAGACAACCATACCAGATCGTTCACATTAAGATCTGGACCAGAAACTCTCCTCCTATCAGCCATACGTTTATAACGGTTCCCCATAGCACTCAGATTATTCAATACACCTCTCCACACTGAAGCAAGTGACGACGAGAAACGCTCCTCCTCAGGAACCCCAGAAGGGCCCCCCCCATTGAATGTACAAAACTGGGGGTGAAAACCATATGCCCCAAAAAACGGGGACTTACCAGTGGACTCGCTCCGCCTGTTGTTAAGAGCAAACTCTGCCAGAGGCAAGAAAGAAGACCAGTCCTCCTGGTTCTCTGAGACAAAACACCGAAGATAAGTCGCTAGGCTTTGATTCAGACGCTCTGTCTGACCATTGGTCTGCGGATGAAAAGCCGAGGAAAATGACAATTGCATCCCCCGACGTAAACAAAATGCCCTCCAAAACTTGGACACAAACTGAGACCCCCTATCTGACACCACATCAGAAGGCAACCCATGAAGTCTCACAATCTCCCCAATGAACACCTGCGCCAGAGTTTTAGCATTAGGGAGGGCAGGAAGAGCAATGAAATGTGCCATCTTACTGAACCTGTCAACAACCACCAGTATGACAGTCTTCCCTGACGACTGAGGAAGGTCCGTGATGAAGTCCATAGACAAATGAGTCCATGGACGCTCCGGAAGTTTCAAGGGTAAGAGGGTCCCAGACGGACGGGTATGAGGGGTCTTAGAGCGAGCACAAACCCCACAGGACGCGACAAAAGTTAAAACATCTTTATTAACGTTAGGCCACCAAAACCGGCGAGAAAGGAGATCTAAAGTAGCCTTACTCCCTGGATGTCCTGCTAAAGCAGAATTATGATGTGCCTCAATAACCTTTTGTCTCAACTGATTTGGGACAAACAGTCTCCCTGGAGGTCCTGCAGGGGCGTCCCCCTGAGCCTCTAACACCTCCTCCTCAAGCTCAGAACATACAGCCGACACTACCACCCCCTCCTGAAGGATAGGAATCGGGTCATCCATTCTCCCGGCCCCTGGGAAACTGCGAGACAAGGCATCCGCCTTAACATTCTTAGATCCAGGGCGATAAGTGACAACAAAATTAAACCTGGTAAAAAACAACGACCATCGAGCTTGTCTGGAATTCAGACGCTTAGCAGATTCCAAATACAGCAGGTTCTTGTGATCAGTAATGACGGTGACCGGGTGGACTGCCCCCTCCAAAAAGTGACGCCATTCTTCAAAAGCCAACTTAATGGCCAAAAGTTCCCTATTGCCGATATCATAATTCCTTTCAGCGGACGACAATTTTTTAGAAAAGAAAGCGCACGGATGCCATTTACCAGGGGACGGACCCTGGGACAATATTGCACCCACCCCTACGTCAGACGCGTCCACCTCCACAACGAACGGCTGTGATGCATCTGGTTGGATGAGAACGGGTGCCGAAGCAAAACATTTTTTCAAAGAGGAAAAAGCTTGGCAAGCTTTGTCCGACCATTTAGAAAAATCCGTCCCTTTTCTTGTCATGTCAGTGAGAGGTTTGACAACAGATGAGAAATTACAAATAAATTTCCGGTAGTAGTTAGCAAACCCCAGAAAACGCTGCAGAGCCTTAAGATCCTCTGGCTGATCCCATTCAAGCACTGCTCTCACCTTTTCAGGGTCCATACGGAAACCGGAGGCTGACACCAAGAACCCCAAAAACTGAAGTTCCTGTACGGCGAATACACACTTTTCCAGTTTGGCGTATAGTTTATTGTCTCGCAAGATCTGCAACACCTGTCTCACATGCTCCTGGTGAGACACAAGATCTGGTGAGTAAATTAAAATGTCATCCAAATATACGACCACAAACAGCCCCACCAGATGATGAAAAATGTCATTAACAAAATGTTGGAATACTGCTGGTGCAGTAGTCAGACCAAAAGGCATGACAAGGTTCTCATAATGTCCCTCCGGCGTGTTAAACGCCGTTTTCCACTCATCCCCCTCTTTTATCCTAATCAGATTATACGCCCCCTGAGATCCAATTTAGAGAACCATTTGGCGCCAACAATTTGATTGAAGAGATCAGGAATCAGAGGGAGTGGATACGGATCTCGAACAGTAATCCGATTAAGTTCGCGGAAATCCAAGCAAGGGCGTAGGCCTCCATCTTTTTTCTTCACAAAGAAGAACCCCGCGGCCACTGGGGAAGATGAAGGTCTAATATGCCCTTTGGCCAGACTTTCCGAAATATAATCTTTCATAGCCTGCCTCTCAGGACCAGAAAGGTTATATAACCTAGCTTTAGGTAACTTAGCATCAGGAAGTAAATTAATAGAGCAGTCATACACGCGATGAGGAGGCAACTCCTGACACCCCTCCTCAGAGAACACATCCCCAAAGTCCTCCAAAAAAGGAGGCAAAGTACTAGGCACGACCGCACTGATGACTGTGTTCATGCAGTTACTTTTGCAAAACTCCCCCCATTGGCTTATATCTCTGGACTGCCAATTAATCACAGGGTTATGTTTAACCAACCAAGGAAGTCCCAACACAATAGGAGTAGGTAGACCCTCCAACACATAACAAGATAATAGTTCCCTATGTATTGCCCCTACCCGAAGGTCAATGTTATGAACCTCATGAACAAAGCTACCTTGGCCGAGAGGCCTGGCGTCAATGGAGAATATAGGGATCGGTTTGACCAATACACTCAGATGCATACCTTGAGCCTGAGCAAACTGAGCGTCAACCAGATTAGCCCCGGACCCACTATCAAGAAGAACAGAAAATCTCTCCACTCTCGTACCAACCACCACCTCCACTGGTACAAGGAACTGAGAAGAACTAGCGGACGAAATACATACTCCCAGGTTGTCGTCCACCACACAACCTGGGATTAACAGTTTTCCGGCGACTTTTTGCTCAACAAGGCACGGGATGGACATCCCCCAACAAAATGTCCCTCTTTCCCGCAGAAGAAACACCTTCTAGTCCTGCGGCGTACCGCCAATCCCCTCCTACGAAATGATGTCCCTCCCAACTGCATAGGCTCCTCCGAACAGACAAGGGGAACCTCAACATAAGGGACTTTAGTAGTAAGTGGAGTAACAACAGGGGGCGGAGTTACCTCGCACCTCTCCCGGAGCCGTCTATCAGTACGGATAGCTAGGGCCATAGCAGCCTCCAGTGATGGAGGAGAATCATACTGAGCCAAAACGTCCTTTAATTTGTCAGAAAGCCCATGACAAAACTGGCTCCTAAGAGCTGGGTCATTCCACTGAGTATCTGTGGCCCATCTACGGAACTCAGAAGCAAATTCCTCCGCCGGACGATCTCCTGCTGTATCTTACGTAATTTTGTCTCAGCAAGAGAGACCCGATCTGGGTCATCATATACCAAACCCAGGGCAGTAAAAAATCGATCTACTGACTGCAGAGCCGGGGATCCCGGAGGAAGGGAGAAGGCCCAGGATTGAGGGTCCCCTTGTAGGAGCGAGATAACAATTCCCACTCTCTGCTCTTCACTCCCTGATGATCGAGGCCGAAGCCGAAAATACAATTTACATGCTTCCCTGAAGGTAAAAAATTTGTCTCGCCCACCAGTGAACCTGTCCGGGAGAGCTACTTTAGGTTCAAATCTGGTTTGCTCCGAGGGAGACAAAACTTTGGACTTAATGTCCGTCAGCTCCATGGATAATCCCTGCAACTGCAGAGCCAGCTGGGCTACTGGATCCATGGCAACTGGAATAATTTTATGGGCCAGTGAAAATGTCACGCGGTCTTATGATATGTGTACGATGTCAGTAAACTATTCTTAAAAGAACAACACTCTATACAACATATAGATTAGCAACATCAGCATGTAAATATAGAATAGATTTACCTGACACGATATCCGTTGAACTCAGGGTTAATCTTGAGGACTTGATACACTGTCACAGGAAAGAGGAGGACCGGGGGTCTAACCTGACCCTAAACTGGGGTCCTAACTAATCCCTCACCTTGGAGGTACTGATAATGGTTCAGAGGTCCAAGTCTCCAGCCTAACCCTGTCTCCTATCAGTCCCTGAACCCTGTAATCAGTCCTAAGAAGGATACTGATTACCACCAAAGGGATATGGGCTGATCTCTGCTAAATACACAGATTAGACATATAAGACAGACTGGAGAAAACACAGACTTGCATACACACTCAAACACAGAAGGAACATAAATGATCTGGGATATTAAACTCTAAGCAAGGTGAGCTTAAAACAACTAAGGAGCTCTTTAACTTAAGTCTATACAGATACTATCCTATCTGTGGTCTGCATGAAGAATTTCACTGGCAACTCCCAACACAGACAACCAGAGATTTAAAGGAAACCAATCAACAAATAATTAATTGCAGCCGGGAGAAACTGCACCCAGTCCCAGAACTGAGCACAGACAGAATTAACTCCCTAACTGCCAAACACAAAGAAACAGCAACTCAGCTGTGAGAAGTCAGAATGTGCAACCGCGACGATCTTCGTGGCGATGCACACATGACACTTACACTATAGATACAGGAGGAGTCCTGATCACAGGAGCTTACACTCTATAGATACAGGAGGAGGAGTCCTGACCACAGGAGCTTACACTCTATAGATACAGGAGGAGAGAAGTCCTGATCACAGGAGCTTACACTCTATAGATACAGGAGGAGGAGTCCTGATCACAGGAGCTTACACTCTATAGATACAGGAGGAGGAAGTCCTGATCACAGGAGCTTACACTCTATAGATGCAGGAGGAGGAGTCCTGACCACAGGAGCTTACACTCTATAGATACAGGAGGAAGGGGTCCTGACCACAAGAGCTTACACTCTATAGATACAGGAGAGGAGTCCTGACCACAGGAGCTTACACTCTATAGATACAGGAGAAGGAGTACTGACCACAGGAGCTTACACTCTATAGATACAGGAGGAGGAGTCCTGACCACAGGAGCTTACACTCTATAGATACAGGAGGGAGGAGTCCTGACCACAGGAGCTTACACTCTATAGATACAGGAGGAGTCCTGATCACAGGAGCTTACACTCTATAGATACAGGAGGAGGAGTCTGACCACAGGAGCTTACACTCTATAGATACAGGAGGAGGAGTCCTGACCACAGGAGCTTACACTCTATATAGATACAGGAGGGGGAGGAGTCCTGATCACAGGAGCTTACACTCTATAGATACAGGAGGAGGAGTCCTGACCACAGGAGCTTACACTCTATAGATACAGGAGAAGGAGTCCTGACCACAGGAGCTTACACTCTATTGATACAGGAGGAGGAGAGTCCTGACCACAGGAGCTTACACTCTATAGATACAGGAGGAGTCCTGATCACAGGAGCTTACACTCTATAGATACAGGAGGAGGAGTCCTGACCATAGGAGCTTGCACTCTATAGATACAGGAGAAGGAGGTCCTGACCACAGGAGCTTACACTCTATAGATACAGGAGGAGGAGTCCTGATCACAGGAGCTTGCACTCTATAGATACAGGAGGAGGAGTCCTGACCATAGGAGCTTACACTCTATAGATACAGAGAAGGAGAGTCCTGACCACAGGAGCTTCCACTCTATAGATACAGGAGGAGGAAGAGTCCTGACCACAGGAGCTTACACTCTATAGATACAGGAGGAGGAGGAGTCCTGACCACAGGAGCTTACACTCTATAGATACAGGAGGGAGGAGTCCTGACCACAGGAGCTTACACTCTATAGATACAGGAGGAGGAAGAGTCCTGACCACAGGAGCTTACACTCTATAGATAAGGAGGAGAGGAGTCCTGACCACAGGAGCTTACACTCTATAGATACAGGAGGAGTCCTGACACAGGAGCTTACACTCTATAGATACAGGAGGAGGAGTCCTGACCACAGGAGCTTACACTCTATAGATACAGGAGAAGGAGTCCTGACCACAGAAGCTTACACTCTATAGATACAGGAGAAGGAGTACTGACCACAGGAGCTTACACTCTATAGATACAGGGGGAGGAGTCCTGACCACAGGAGCTTACACTCTATAGATACAGGAGGAGGAGTCCTGATCACAGGAGCTTACACTTATAGATACAGGAGGAGGAGTCCTGACACAGGAGCTTACACTCTATAGATACAGAGGAGGAGGAGTCCTGATCACAGGAGCTTACACTCTATAGATACAGGAGGAGGAGTCCTGACCACAGGAGCTTACACTCTATAGATACAGGAGGAGGAGTCCTGACCACAGGAGCTTACACTTTATAGATACAGGAGGAGGAGTCCTGACCACAGGAGCTTACACTCTATAGATACAGGAGGAGGAGTCCTGACCACAGGAGCTTACACTCTATAGATACAGGAGGAGTACAGATCACAGGACCTTACGCTCTATAGATACAGGAGGAGGAGTCCTGACCACATGAGCTTACCTCTATAGATACAGGAGGAGGAGTCCTGACCACAGGAGCTTACGCTCTATAGATACAGGAGGAGGAGTCCTGACCACAGGAGCTTACACTTTATAGATACAGGAGGAGGAGTCCTGACCACAGGAGCTTACACTCTATAGATACGGAGGAGGAGGGTCCTGACCACAGGAGCTTACACTTATAGATACAGGAGGAGGAGGAGTCCTGACCACAGGAGCTTACACTCTATAGATACAGGATGAGGAGGAGTCCTGACACAGGAGATTACACTCTATAGATACAGGAGGAGTCCGATCACAGGACCTTACACTCTATAGATACAGGAGGAGTCCTGACCACAGGAGCTTACATTCTATAGATACAGGAGAGAGTCCTGATCACAGGAGATTACACTCTATAGATACAGGAGGTGGAGTCCTGACCATAGGAGCTTACACTCTATAGATACAGGAGGAGAGTCCTGACCAAGGAGCTTACACTCTATAGATACAGGAGGAGTCCTGATCACAGGAGCTTACACTCTATAGATACAGGAGGAGGAGTCCTGACCACAGGCGCTTACACTCTATAGATACAGGAGGAGGAGTCCTGACCACAGGAGCTTACACTCTATAGATACAGGAGGAGAGTCCTGACCACAGGAGCTTACACTCTATAGATACAGGACAGGAGGAGTCCTGACCACAGGAGCTTACACTCTATAGATACAGAGGAGGAGTCCTGACCACAACAGCTTACACTCTATAGATACAGGAGGAGGAGTCCTGACCACAGGAGCTTACACTCTATAAATACAGGAGGAGGAGTCCTGACCACAGGAGCTTACACTCTATAGATACAGGAGGAGGAGTCCTGACTACAGGAGCTTACACTCTATAGATACAGGAGGAGGAGTCCTGACCACAGGAGCTTACACTCTATAGATACAGGAGGAGGAGGAGTCCTGATCACAGGAGCTTACACTCTATAGATACAGGAGGAGGAGGAGTCCTGACCACAGGAGCTTACACTCTATAGATACAGGAGGAGTCCTGATCACAGGAGCTTGCACTCTATAGATACAGGAGGAGGAGTCCTGATCACAGGAGCTTACACTCTATAGATACAGGAGGAGGAGGAGTCCTGATCACAGGAGCTTACACTCTATAGATACAGGAGGAGGAGGAGTCCTGACCACAGGAGCTTACACTCTATAGATACAGGAGGAGTCCTGATCACAGGAGCTTGCACTCTATAGATACAGGAGGAGGAGTCCTGATCACAGGAGCTTACACTCTATAGATACAGGAGGAGGAGTCCTGACCACAGGAGCTTACACTCTATAGATACAGGAGGAGGAGTCCTGACCACAGGAGCTTACACTCTATAGATACAGGAGGAGGAGGAGTCCTGATCACAGGAGCTTACACTCTATAGATACAGGAGGAGGAGGAGTCCTGACCACAGGAGCTTACACTCTATAGATACAGGAGGAGGAGGAGTCCTGATCACAGGAGCTTACACTCTATAGATACAGGAGGAGGAGGAGTCCTGACCACAGGAGCTTACACTCTATAGATACAGGAGGAGGAGGAGTCCTGACCACAGGAGCTTACACTCTATAGATACAGGAGGAGGAGGAGTCCTGATCACAGGAGCTTACACTCTATAGATACAGGAGGAGGAGGAGTCCTGACCACAGGAGCTTACACTCTATAGATACAGGAGGAGGAGTCCTGATCACAGGAGCTTACACTCTATAGATACTGGAGGAGGAGGTGTCCTGATCACAGGAGCTTACACTCTATAGATACAGGAGGAAGAGGAGTCCTGACCACAGGAGCTTACAATCTATAGATACAGGATGAGGAGTCCTGACCACAGGAGCTTACACTCTATAGATACAGGAGGAGGGGGAGTCCTGACCACAGGAGCTTACACTCTATAGATACAGGATGAGGAGTCCTGACCACAGGAGCTTACACTTTATAGATACAGGAGGAGGAGTCCTGATCACAGGAGCTTACACTCTACAGATACAGGAGGAGGAGTCCTGACCACAGGAGCTTACACTCTATAGATACAGTGTGTCGACCCGCCACCACAATTGTGGGTTACCAGGGCAATGGGGTACTCAGAGCCGAGCCCGTAGAAGTCTATGGGGATTTTGTCACAGGTAGCTGTGGCTCGGTCTGTGGCCCGGGCGGTCTGGCGTATGTTGTTGGGGATATATTTACAGGGGATTGATTTATATACAGTTCGTGACGCCACCTGTAGTATTCTGGTAATGGGTACCAGCGCTGCTGTAGATCTCTGAGGGGATGGTGAGGCAGCTAGATGTCAGGTCCCCTACAGGTGGGACTCTTCCCTCAAAGTCTGTTAAGATGGTGAAGTCGGGTGCCGGTAAATAACACAGTCTCACACAGTCAATGTCTTTCCATACCTTTACTTGCTGAATGTCAAGGCAGGTCCCAGGGAGGCTGATCCAAAGGGAGTGTATTTTGAGACGGCAGCTGGACAAGTTAGGGGCCTCCTTTAACTCCAATGAACGAGTACAACCAGCCTGAAGCGTAGTTCCCTCTATGATTCCAGCTAATCTTAGCTGTAACTGCCCAGTCAGCTTAGTGTTAGGGGCCTTCCTGTGAAGGAGCTGAATACTTATGTTTGTCCTGCAGAACTCCAAAGTCTTCACTCCCTCTGACCCCAGCTACGTACCGACTATAAGGGGCTTGTCTGCCGCGACCTAGGGTCCGGTAGATTCCTGGTTGTCCTGTCTCTGTGCCTGAAACAACAGCGACTCTTCGGTCCCCAGTGACCGGTAAACAGGGTGCTGGACTTATGCAATCCTGTAGCACCAATTCTATAATCCACTTGCCTTTCGCCTTGTCCACGCTGGTAACATAAACATTCTCACTAGCCAGGGGTCGAGCAGTCACTTCCAATCTTTCTCCTTCCAATGAAGCCAGCCACAGATGCTCAGTTGTCACAGGCAGGAGCACGTCTCTGTACCTGATACTGTCCTTAGACAGGAACGCTGAAGTCTTTCTGTGCTGATACTCCTTCCTTTCCTCAATGTGTGCTGAGAGATAATCCAGCTCTGACCAGACTAAGGTATATTTCAAAACCTATACCGGACTCCACTATTTGAACTGGTTATGAAGCAGGCTAGACTCCTTTCTCCCTCCGTCTTCTCACAGAAGTCTAAGCTCTCCTCCACACGTCTTCTCTGTCCAGAGACAGGAACTAGACTCTTTTAAAATCACCCTACACCCACTACTTTGACCACTCCCTAGAGTATACTTCACTACCCCAAGGGTGTGTCCAGTGTGTGTAGAATGAATGCATATTGAGCATTAAGCCGCCGTCTCGCCATACACTCCCCAGGGTACTGCGTGTGCCCAACACCAGGGCTACACATTCCCCCATGGTAAACGACAGCACTCCCGGGCTGTGAAATACAAAAGACAGAAAAATTTTGTTTATGCAATAACATTGGAACAATAACATCTTCCCATCCGGGAGGTAAGAATACTTCGAACGTTACAAACTTTAATACAAAAATACAAATAGTATCAAATGTCATTCAATAAATAAATTTACAAGATACTTGTGAAGGACCCGCACCAAACCTTCAACGTGGGTCCTGGTGGGCTGCAGGACATCCAAGTGCAGACCTCACTCAGTGCCACACCACACGGGTTTTGTTTTTCAGAGGTAGATATGTATGGCTTATGTAAAACCAAGATAGGGCGCCGGAGCGCAACTATGTACAAGAAAGTTTTTAGGCTGTCTCAGTCCTCAACCTACGAGTCCATTGTAAACCAAAGGCATATATCAAATCACATTATGATAAAGTGCAATAACTTTTTATGGTTCTATTCACCATTTACCCAGCCGGGCATTCTATAATTAGGAATATATATATGTACATTATATATAAACTTGTGCAAAAACTTTATAAACATTTTTCAAACTTTGACTGATGGTAGATCCTTTATGGACCTTACCAATTCTTTCTATATATTTATTCATCAAATAGTACGCTTTCCACCCCGGGGGCTGGAACAACGCAATGGGCCCTTGATCCCAGGACCAGCAAATCATGTGCTGCGATCAGGGTTTGGGTTGCGACATCTCTGGTTTGAACCTCTAGGGGCGCAACCGGTACACTTTCTTCACACGACACCGATTGCGTCTCCATTACTGTTAATGATATAGACCGCGTCAGGGTTTGCGATCTATACTGGGTCGCATTTGGCGATATGGAAGTGGCTTTTACTTGCGATAGACCTTGGGTCGCATGTTGCGATGACTTTGACGGGGGCGATGCTGGGGCACGGCCGGATGCTGCTGAAGCTGGAAACGGGGACGCTGCGGTAATGGTGACGATACCTGCGTCTGGGACGGGGTCGCGGATGATGGCGACGTTCAGGGCATACCACCCCTTCATTCCCCAATGCCGCGTATAAGTGACTAGGTCGCCGTTTACTAAGTCCCTCCCGGGATGGCCTTGTGGCAGGTGAGATTCCACGTCACGCCTGCTGACGAAGACCGCCGGGTAGAGGCCCGGTTCACGAATAAAGCCCCAGCCCTTCCGGAGCTGGAACTCAGTCACACACCCCTGCCGCCGCGGTTCCCGTAAGGTACCTTTGTCGCGACGGACAGTCTCCTTGTCAGCAATCAGCTCAGCAAACTGTCGCTGGCGGTTCTTCTTGATTTCCCGCGCTTCCTCCTGCTGGCGCCTCTTTGTCTCCTCACGACTCCGCCATTCTTGCTCCCACTGGGCGGTGTAGGCGACGTCATCCAGGCGCGCCATTTCGTCCCAGTCCACATCTGGTAGTGACGGACAGGACCCCTCCGGTGTCCCTGCCGGGACCGATAATCTGCTGCGGCCTCTTGGCCGGGCGGGCGTTCCGGGATCGGCTGTACCTCCTCAACCTCCTCCGCATCCACCGCTTCACCAGTGGGTTCGGGAACGGTACTTTCGGGGCAGCCTCCGGTTGCTCCTTCGCCTTGGGCAGCAGACTTTTCGGTACTTTGAATCGTGGGGGTTCGTTGAGGGGAGGAGACGCCGTGTTCGTCATCCGCCATTTCTGCAGGTTACAGCGGCGTCTCTCAATCTCCTCCAGTCCAGGTTGGAACAACTGCTTTAGTCGTGAGTTCTCCTCCTGGACCTCTAACAACGCCTGTTGCAGGTGCAGGATCGCATAGGCCTCGGATGCCGATGGCAGCTTGGCGGGGGCACGGGGCCTGCTTTCCTCCGCTGCTCCGCTCGGCTCCACACGTCCGGCCTCCATCATGTTCCAGAACAATCGCTTTTCTTTTGGAGACATCCGGTCTCTTCCGTGGAGGTGGGGTTTGCGTCGCCTCCTCCTCGCAGAGAAGGTGAAGAGGAGGCGGACCTCCTTCGCTGTAGGGCAGGACCGCATGTTGTAATAGCACTTTGAGAGGACAGGCATTTTCTTCACGCCACAGGGGGGTAGACGCCCACGAAGGCACGCCCACCTTCTTCTCCAGCGCCTGAGGGCGCGAATATGGCGACAAAAATGGCGATTTTGGCGCCAAAAGTGCAAACAGTCCTTTTTTCCAAAAACAAGTCCTTAGGCACGCAGGGCTCGCAATTTCGCGAGTTTGGTATCCTGTTCGTGACGCCAAATATTTGTGTCGACCCGCCACCACAATTGTGGGTTACCAGGGCAATGGGGTACTCAGAGCCGAGCCCGTAGAAGTCTATGGGATTTTGTCACAGGTAGCTGTGGCTCGGTCTGTGGCCCGGGCGGTCTGGCGTATGTTGTTGGGGGATATATTTACAGGGATAACTATATACAGTTCGTGACGCCACCTGTAGTATTCTGGTAATGGGTACCAGCGCTGCTGTAGATCTCTGAGGGGATGGTGAGGCAGCTAGATGTCAGGTCCCCTACAGGTGGGACTCTTCCCTCAAAGTCTGTTAAGATGGTGAAGTCGGGTGCCGGTAAATAACACAGTCTCACACAGTCAATGTCTTTCCATACCTTTACTTGCTGAATGTCAAGGCAGGTCCCAGGGAGGCTGATCCAAAGGGAGTGTATTTTGAGACGGCAGCTGGACAAGTTAGGGGCCTCCTTTAACTCCAATGAACGAGTACAACCAGCCTGAAGCGTAGTTCCCTCTATGATTCCAGCTAATCTTAGCTGTAACTGCCCAGTCAGCTTAGTGTTAGGGGCCTTCCTGTGAAGGAGCTGAATACTTATGTTTGTCCTGCAGAACTCCAAAGTCTTCACTCCCTCTGACCCCAGCTACGTACCGACTATAAGGGGCTTGTCTGCCGCGACCTAGGGTCCGGTAGATTCCTGGTTGTCCTGTCTCTGTGCCTGAAACAACAGCGACTCTTCGGTCCCCAGTGACCGGTAAACAGGGTGCTGGACTTATGCAATCCTGTAGCACCAATTCTATAATCCACTTGCCTTTCGCCTTGTCCACGCTGGTAACATAAACATTCTCACTAGCCAGGGGTCGAGCAGTCACTTCCAATCTTTCTCCTTCCAATGAAGCCAGCCACAGATGCTCAGTTGTCACAGGCAGGAGCACGTCTCTGTACCTGATACTGTCCTTAGACAGGAACGCTGAAGTCTTTCTGTGCTGATACTCCTTCCTTTCCTCAATGTGTGCTGAGAGATAATCCAGCTCTGACCAGACTAAGGTATATTTCAAAACCTATACCGGACTCCACTATTTGAACTGGTTATGAAGCAGGCTAGACTCCTTTCTCCCTCCGTCTTCTCACAGAAGTCTAAGCTCTCCTCCACACGTCTTCTCTGTCCAGAGACAGGAACTAGACTCTTTTTAAAATCACCCTACACCCACTACTTTGACCACTCCCTAGAGTATACTTCACTACCCCAAGGGTGTGTCCAGTGTGTGTAGAATGAATGCATATTGAGCATTAAGCCGCCGTCTCGCCATACACTCCCCAGGGTACTGCGTGTGCCCAACACCAGGGCTACACAACAGGAGGAGGAGTCCTGACCACAGGAGCTTACACTCTATAGATACAGGAGGAGGAGGAGTCCTGATCACAGGAGCTTACACTCTATAGATACAGGAGGAGGAGGAGTCCTGACCACAGGAGCTTACACTCTATAGATGCAGGAGGAGGAGTCCTGACCACAGGAGCTTACACTCTATAGATACAGGAGGAGGAGTCCTGATCACAGGAGCTTACACTCTATAGATACAGGAGGAGTCCTGACCACAGGAGCTTACACTCTATAGATACAGGAGGAGGAGTCCTGACCACAGGAGCTTACACTCTATAGATACAGGAGGAGGAGGAGTCCTGATCACAGGAGCTTACACTCTATAGATACAGGAGGAGGAGTCCTGACCACAGGAGCTTACACTCTATAGATACAGGAGGAGGAGTCCTGACCACAGGAGCTTACACTCTATAGATACAGGAGGAGGAGTCCTGATCACAGGAGCTTACACTCTATAGATACAGGAGGAGTCCTGACCACAGGAGCTTACACTCTATAGATACAGGAGGAGGAGTCCTGACCACAGGAGCTTACACTCTATAGATACAGGAGGAGTCCTGACCACAGGAGCTTACACTCTATAGATACAGGAGGAGGAGTCCTGACCACAGGAGCTTACACTCTATAGATACAGGAGGAGGAGTCCTGACCACAGGAGCTTACACTCTAAAGATACAGGAGGAGGAGTCCTGATCACAGGAGGTTACACTTTATAGATACAGGAGGAGGAGGAGTCCTGACAACAGGAGCTTACACTCTATAGATACAGGAGGAGTCCTGATCACAGGAGCTTACACTCTATAGATACAGGAGGAGGAGGAGTCCTGACCACAGGAGCTTACACTCTATAGATACAGGAGGAGTCCTGATCACAGGAGCTTACACTCTATAGATACAGGAGTCCTGACCACAGGAGCTTACACTCTATAGATACAGGAGGAGGAGGAGTCCTGACCACAGGAGCTTACACTCTATAGATACAGGAGGAGGAGTCCTGACCACAGGAGCTTACACTCTATAGATACAGGAGGAGGATCCTGACACAGGAGCTTACACTCTATAGATACAGAGGAGGAGGAGTCCTAATCACAGGACTTACACTCTATAGATACAGGAGGAGTCCTGACCACAGGAGCTTACCTATAGATACAGGAGGAGTCCTGACCACAGGAGCTTACACTCTATAGATAAGGAGGAGGAGTCCTGACCACAGGAGTTACACTTTATAGATACAGGAGTTCCTGACCATAGAGCTTCACTCATAGATACAGGAGGAGAGGAGTCCTGATCACAGGAGCTTACATCTATAGATACAGGAGGAGAGTCCTGACCACAGGAGCTTACACTCTATAATACAGGAGATCCGACCACAGGAGCTTACACTCTATAGATACAGAGAGGAGGAGTCCGATCACAGGAGCTTACACTCTAGATACAGAGGAGGATCTCCACAGGAGCTACACCTTAGTACAGGAGGATCCGACACAGAGCTTACACCTTAGATACAGAGGAGGTCCTGACACAGAGCTTACACTTATAATACAGGAGAGGAGTCCTGACACAGAGCTTACATCTATAGATACAGGAGATCCTGATCACAGGAGCTTACACTATAACAGGAGAGGAGTCCTGACACAGAGCTACACTCTATAGATACAGGAGGAGGTCCTGACACAGGAGCTAACTCTATAGATACAGGAGAGAGGAGTCCTGACCACAGGACTTACACTTATAGATACAGGAGAGAGTCCTGACACAGACTTACACTCTATAGATACGGAGGAGGGGTCCTGACCACAGAGCTTACACTCTATAGATACAGAGAGGAATCGACCACAGAGCTTACACTCTTAGATAAGGAGAGTCCTGACCACAGAGCTTCACTCTAAGATACAGGAGGAGGAGGAGTCCTGATCACAGGAGCTTACACTCATAGATACGGAGAGAGGTCCTGACCACAGAGCTTACACTCTATAGATACAGAGGAGTCTGACACAGGAGCTTACCTCTTGATACGGAGGGAGTCCTGACCACGAGCTTACCCTATAGATACAGAGGAGGAGTCCTGACCACAGGAGCTTACACTCTATAGATACAGGAGGATCTGACACAGAGCTTACACCTATAGATACAGGAGAGGAGGGCTGACCACAGAGCTTACACTCATGAAAGGAGAGGTCTGATCACAGGCTTACACTCTAAGATACTGGAGGAGGAGATCCTGACAAGAGCTTACACTCTATAGATACAGGAGGAGAGAGTCCTCCACAGGAGCTTACAATCTATAATACAGGAGAGAGTCTGACCACAGAGCTTACACTATAGATACAGGAGGAGGGTCTGACCACGACTTACACTCATAGAACAGGAGAGAGTCCTGACCACAGAGCTTACACTTATATACAGAGGAGTCCTGACACAGGAGCTACACTCTATAGATACAGGAGGAGGTCCTGACACAGGACTTAACTCTATAGATACGAGAGGAGTCCTGACACAGAGCTTACACTCATAGATACAGAGGAGAGGAGTCTGATCACGGAGCTTACACCTATAATACAGGAGGAGGAGATCCTGACCACAGAGCTACACTCTATAGTTAGGAGAGATCCTGACAGGAGCTTACACTCTATAGATACGGAGGAGATCTGACACAGGAGCTACACTCTAGATACAGGAGGGTCTGACCACAGGAGCTTACACCTATAGATACAGGGGAGGATCCTGACCAGAGCTTACACTCTAAGATACAGGAGGAGAGGAGTCTGACACAGAGCTTACATCTATAGATACAGAGGAGTCCTGACCACAGACTTACATCTATAGATACAGGAGGAGGAGTCCTGACCACAGGAGCTTACACTCTATAGATACAGGAGAGGAGTCCTGATCACAGGAGCTTACACTCTATAGATACAGGAGGGAGTCCTGACCACAGGAGCTTACACTCTATAGATACAGGAGGAGGAGTCCTGACCACAGGAGCTTACACTCTATAGATACAGGAGGAGGATCCTGACCACAGGAGCTTACACTTATAGATTACAGGATGGGAGGTCTGCAGCAGGAGCTTACATCTATGATGACAGGAGGGGCCGGTGGGTCCCTCGAGTCTGCAGTAGGGTTTACATCTATAATACAGTGGAGTCCACTGATCACATGGAGTACACTCTGTAGATCTGAGGGAGGAGGAGAGTCTGCCCCACAGGAGACTTACCTCAAAGATACGAGGATGGGAAGTCCTGCCTAAAACTTACACCATCAATGTTCAACTAGTGAAGAAGGAGGTCCCTGAGCACAGGAGCTTACCTCTATAGAACAGGAGAGTCTACCACAGGAGCTTACACTCTATAGATACAGGAGGAGGAGTCTGACCACAGGAGCTTACACTCTATAGATACAGGAGGAGGAGGAGTCCTGACACAGGAGCTTACACTCATAGATACAGGGAGAGGAGTCCTGACACAGAGCTTACACTCTATAGATACAGGAGGAGAGTCCTGACACAGGAGCTTACACTCTATAGATACAGGAGGAGGAGTCCTGACACAGGAGCTTACACTCTATAGATACAGGAGGAGGTCCTGACACAGAGCTTACACTCTATAGATACAGGAGGAGGAGTCCTGACCACAGGAGCTACACTCTATAGATACAGGAGAGTCTGTACCCCAGGAGCTTACACTCTATAGATACAGATGGAGGAGTCCTGACCACAGGAGCTACACTCTATAGATACAGGAGGAGTCCTGATCACAGGAGCTTACACTCTATAGATACAGGAGGAGGAGTCCTGACCACAGAGCTTACACTCTATAGATACAGGAGGAGTCCTGACACAGGAGCTTACACTCTATAGATACAGGAGGAGGAGTCCTGATCACAGGAGCTTACACTCTATAGATACAGGAGGAGAGGATCCTGATCACAGGAGCTTACACTCTAAAGATACGAGGAGGAGGATCCTGACCACAGGAGCTTACACTCTATAGATACAGAGGAGGAGTCCTGACCCCTTTTCACTATAGATACAGGAGGAGGAGTCCTGACCACAGGAGCTTACACTCTATAGATACAGGAGGAGGAGTCCTGACCACAGGAGCTTACACTCTATAGATACAGGAGAGAGTCCTGACCACAGGAGCTTACACTCTATAGATACAGGAGAGGAGGAGTCCTGACACAGGAGCTTACACTCTATAGATACAGGAGGAGGAGTCCTGACCACAGGAGCTTACACTCTATAGATACAGGAGGAGGAGTCCTGACCACAGGAGCTTACACTCTATAGATACAGGAGGAGGAGTCCTGATCACAGGAGCTTACACTCTATAGATACAGGAGGAGTCCTGACCACAGGAGCTTACACTCTATAGATACAGGAGGAGGAGTCCTGACCACAGGAGCTTACACTCTATAGATACAGGAGGAGTCCTGACCACAGGAGCTTATGTGTCGACCCGCCACCACAATTGTGGGTTACCAGGGCAATGGGGTACTCAGAGCCGAGCCCGTAGAAGTCTATGGGGATTTTGTCACAGGTAGCTGTGGCTCGGTCTGTGGCCCGGGCGGTCTGGCGTATGTTGTTGGGGGATATTTACAGGGGATAACTATATACAGTTCGTGACGCCACCTGTAGTATTCTGGTAATGGGTACCAGCGCTGCTGTAGATCTCTGAGGGGATGGTGAGGCAGCTAGATGTCAGGTCCCCTACAGGTGGGACTCTTCCCTCAAAGTCTGTTAAGATGGTGAAGTCGGGTGCCGGTAAATAACACAGTCTCACACAGTCAATGTCTTTCCATACCTTTACTTGCTGAATGATAAGGCAGGTCCCGGGGAGGCTGATCCAAAGGGAGTGTATTTTGAGACGGCAGCTGGACAAGTTAGGGGCCTCCTTTAACTCCAATGAACGAGTACAACCAGCCTGAAGCGTAGTTCCCTCTATGATTCCAGCTAATCTTAGCTGTAACTGCCCAGTCAGCTTAGTGTTAGGGGCCTTCCTGTGAAGGAGCTGAATACTTATGTTTGTCCTGCAGAACGCCAAAGTCTTCACTCCCCCTGACCCCAGCTACGTACCGACTATATGGGGCTTGTCTGCCGCGACCTAGGGTCCGGTAGATTTCTGGTTTTCCTGCCTCTGTGCCTGAAACAACAGCGACTCTTCGGTCCCCAGTGACCGGTAAACAGGGTGCTGGACTTAAGCAATCCTGTAGCACCAATTCTACAATCCACTTGCCTTTCGCCTTGTCCACGCTGGTAACATAAACATTCTCACTAGCCAGGGGTCGAGCAGTCACTTCCAATCTTTCTCCTTCCAATGAAGCCAGCCACAGATGCTCAGTTGTCACAGGCAGGAGCACGTCTCTGTACCTGATACTGTCCTTAGACAGGAACGCTGAAGTCTTTCTGTGCTGATACTCCTTACTTTCTTCAATGTGTGCTGAGAGATAATCCAGCTCTGACCAGACTAAGGTATATTTCAAAACCTATACCGGACTCCACTATTTGAACTGGTTATGAAGCAGGCTAGACTCCTCTCTCCTCTTTCCACAGAGGTCTAAGCTCTACTTCATGCGTCTTCTCTGTCCGGAGACAGGAACTAGACTCCTTTCAAAATCACCCTACACCCACTACTTTGACCACTCCCTAGAGTATACTTCACTACCCCAAGGGTGTGTCCAGTGTGTGTAGAATGAATGCATATTGAGCATTAAGCCGCCGTCTCGCCATACACTCCCCAGGGTACTGCGTGTGCCTACCACCAGGGCTACACATTCCCCCATGGTAAATGACAGCACTCCCGGGCTGTGAAATACAAAAGACAGAAAAATTTTGTTTATGCAATAACATTTGGAACAATAACATCTTCCCATCCGGGAGGTAAGAATACTTTGAACGTTACAAACTTTAATACAAATAGTATCAAATGTCATTTTCAATAAATAAATTTACAAGATACTTGTGAAGGACCCGCACCAAACCTTCAACGTGGGTCCTGGGTGGGCTGCAGGACATCCAAGTGCAGACCTCACTCAGTGCCACACCACACGGGTTTTGTTTTTCAGAGGTAGATATGTATGGCTTATGTAAAACCAAGATAGGGCGCCGGAGCGCAACTATGTACAAGAAAGTTTTTAGGCTGTCTCAGTCCTCAACCTACGAGTCCATTGTAAACCAAAGGCATATATCAAATCACATTATGATAAAGTGCAATAACTTTTTATGGTTCTTTTCACCATTTACCCAGCCGGGCATTCTATAATTAGGACTATATATATATACATTATATATAAACTTGTGCAAAAACTTTATAAACATTTTTCAAACTTTGACTGATGGTAGATCCTTTATGGACCTTACCAATTCTTTCTATATATTTATTCAACAAATAGTACGCTTTCCACCCCGGGGGCTGGAACAACGCAATGGGCCCTAGATCCTAAGACCAGCAAGTCATGTGCTGCGATCAGGGTTTGGGTTGCGACATCTCTGGTTTGAACCTCTAGGGGCGCAACCGGTACACTTTCTTCACACGACACCGATTGCGTCTCAATTACTGTCAATGATATAGACCGCGTCAGGGTTTGCGATCTAGACTGGGTCGCATCTGGCGATATGGAAGTGGCTTTCACTTGCGATAGACTTTGGGTCGCATGTTGCGATGATTTTGACGGGGGCGATACTGGGGCACGGCCGGATGCTGCTGAAGCTGGATACGGGGACGCTGCGGTAATGGTGACGATACCTGCGTCTGGGACGGGGTCGCGGACGATGGCGACGTTCAGGGCATACCACCCCTTCATTCCCCAATGCCGCGTATAGGTGACTATGTCGCCGTTCACTAAGTCCCTCCCGGGATGGCCTTGTGGCAGGTGAGATTCCACGTCACGCCTGCTGACGAAGACCGCTGGGTAGAGGCCCGGTTCACGAATAAAGCCCCAGCCCTTCCGGAGCTGGAACTCAGTCACACACCCCTGCCGCCGCGGTTCCCGTAAGGTACCTTTGTCGCGACGGACAGTCTCCTTATCAGCAATCAGCTCGGCAAACTGTCGCTGGCGGTTCTTCTTGATTTCCCGCGCTTCCTCCTGCTGGCGCCTCTTCGTCTCCTCACGACTCCGCCATTCTTGCTCCCACTGGGCGGTGTAGGCGACGTCATCCAGGCGCGCCATCTCGTCCCAGTCCACATCTGGTAGTGACGGACAGGACCCCTCCGGTGTCCCTGCCGGGGATTGATAATCTGCTGCGGCCTCCTGGCCGGGCGGGCGTTCCGGGATTGGCTGTACCTCCTCAACCTCCTCCGCATCCACCGCTTCACCAGTGGGATCGGGAACGGTACTTTCGGGGGCAGCCTCCGGTTGCTCCTCCGCCTTGGGCAGCAGACTCTTCGGTACTTTGAATCGTGGGGGTTCGTTGAGGGGAGGAGACGCCGTGTTCGTCATCCGCCATTTCTGCAGGTTACAGCGGCGTCTCTCTATCTCCTCCAGGCCAGGTTGGAACAACTTCTTTAGGCGTGAGTTCTCCTCCCGCACCTCTAACAACGCCTGTTGCAGGTGCAGGATCACGGATAACTCCGGAGTTGGTGGCAGCTTGGCTGGGGCACGGGGCCTGCCTTCCTCCGCTGCCCCGCTCGGCTCCACACGTCCTGCCTCCATCACACTCCAGAAGATTCTCTCTTTCTGTGGAGACATCCGGTCTCTTCCGTGGAGGTGGGATTTGCGTCTCCTCCTCCTCGCAGGGAAGGTGAAGAGGAGGCGGACCTCCTTTGCTGTAGGGCAGGACCGCATGTTATAATAGCACTTTGAGAGGACAGGCATTTTCTTCGCGCCACAGGGGGGTAGACGCCCACGAAGGTACGCCCACCTTCTTCTCCAGCGCCTGAGGGCGCGAATATGGCGACAAAAATGGCGATTTTGGCGCCAAAAGTGCAAACAGTCCTTTTTACAAAAACAAGTCCTTAGGCACGCAGGGCTCGCAATTTCGCGAGTTTGGTATCCTGTTCGTGACGCCAAGTTTAGTTGTGTCGACCCGCCACCACAATTGTGGGTTACCAGGGCAATGGGGTACTCAGAGCCGAGCCCGTAGAAGTCTATGGGGATTTTGTCACAGGTAGCTGTGGCTCGGTCTGTGGCCCGGGCGGTCTGGCGTATGTTGTTGGGGGATATTTACAGGGGATAACTATATACAGTTCGTGACGCCACCTGTAGTATTCTGGTAATGGGTACCAGCGCTGCTGTAGATCTCTGAGGGGATGGTGAGGCAGCTAGATGTCAGGTCCCCTACAGGTGGGACTCTTCCCTCAAAGTCTGTTAAGATGGTGAAGTCGGGTGCCGGTAAATAACACAGTCTCACACAGTCAATGTCTTTCCATACCTTTACTTGCTGAATGATAAGGCAGGTCCCGGGGAGGCTGATCCAAAGGGAGTGTATTTTGAGACGGCAGCTGGACAAGTTAGGGGCCTCCTTTAACTCCAATGAACGAGTACAACCAGCCTGAAGCGTAGTTCCCTCTATGATTCCAGCTAATCTTAGCTGTAACTGCCCAGTCAGCTTAGTGTTAGGGGCCTTCCTGTGAAGGAGCTGAATACTTATGTTTGTCCTGCAGAACGCCAAAGTCTTCACTCCCCCTGACCCCAGCTACGTACCGACTATATGGGGCTTGTCTGCCGCGACCTAGGGTCCGGTAGATTTCTGGTTTTCCTGCCTCTGTGCCTGAAACAACAGCGACTCTTCGGTCCCCAGTGACCGGTAAACAGGGTGCTGGACTTAAGCAATCCTGTAGCACCAATTCTACAATCCACTTGCCTTTCGCCTTGTCCACGCTGGTAACATAAACATTCTCACTAGCCAGGGGTCGAGCAGTCACTTCCAATCTTTCTCCTTCCAATGAAGCCAGCCACAGATGCTCAGTTGTCACAGGCAGGAGCACGTCTCTGTACCTGATACTGTCCTTAGACAGGAACGCTGAAGTCTTTCTGTGCTGATACTCCTTACTTTCTTCAATGTGTGCTGAGAGATAATCCAGCTCTGACCAGACTAAGGTATATTTCAAAACCTATACCGGACTCCACTATTTGAACTGGTTATGAAGCAGGCTAGACTCCTCTCTCCTCTTTCCACAGAGGTCTAAGCTCTACTTCATGCGTCTTCTCTGTCCGGAGACAGGAACTAGACTCCTTTCAAAATCACCCTACACCCACTACTTTGACCACTCCCTAGAGTATACTTCACTACCCCAAGGGTGTGTCCAGTGTGTGTAGAATGAATGCATATTGAGCATTAAGCCGCCGTCTCGCCATACACTCCCCAGGGTACTGCGTGTGCCTACCACCAGGGCTACACACTTACACTCTATAGATACAGGAGGAGGAGTCCTGACCACAGGAGCTTACACTCTATAGATACAGGAGGAGGAGTCCTGACCACAGGAGCTTACACTCTAAAGATACAGGAGGAGGAGTCCTGATCACAGGAGGTTACACTTTATAGATACAGGAGGAGGAGGAGTCCTGACAACAGGAGCTTACACTCTATAGATACAGGAGGAGTCCTGATCACAGGAGCTTACACTCTATAGATACAGGAGGAGGAGGAGTCCTGACCACAGGAGCTTACACTCTATAGATACAGGAGGAGTCCTGATCACAGGAGCTTACACTCTATAGATACAGGAGTCCTGACCACAGGAGCTTACACTCTATAGATACAGGAGGAGGAGGAGTCCTGACCACAGGAGCTTACACTCTATAGATACAGGAGGAGGAGTCCTGACCACAGGAGCTTACACTCTATAGATACAGGAGGACTCCTGACCACAGGAGCTTACACTCTATAGATACAGGAGTCCTGACCACAGGAGCTTACACTCTATAGATACAGGAGGAGGAGGAGTCCTGACCACAGGAGCTTAAATTCTATAGATACAGGAGGAGGAGGAGTCCTGACAACAGGAGCTTACACTCTATAGATACAGGAGGAGGAGTCCTGATCACAGGAGCTTACACTCTATAGATACAGGAGAAGGAGGAGTCCTGACCACAGGAGCTTACACTCTATAGATACAGGAGGAGGAGTCCTGACAACAGGAGCTTACACTCTATAGATACAGGAGGAGGAGTCCTGACCACAGGAGCTTACACTCTATAGATGCAGGAGGAGGAGTCCTGATCACAGGAGCTTACACTCTATAGATACAGGAGGAGGAGTCCTGACCACAGGAGCTTACACTCTATAGATACAGGAGGAGGAGGTGTCCTGATCACAGGAGCTTACACTCTATAGATACAGGAGGAGAAGTCCTGACCACAGGAGCTTACACTCTATAGATACAGGAGGAGGAGTCCTGACCACAGGAGCTTACACTCTATAGATACAGGAGGAGTCCTGACCACAGGAGCTTACACTCTATAGATACAGGAGGAGGAGGAGTCCTGATCACAGGAGCTTACACTCTATAGATACAGGAGGAGGAGTCCTGATCACAGGAGCTTACACTCTATAGATACAGGAGGAGGAGTCCTGACCACAGGAGCTTACACTCTATAGATAAAGGATGAGGAGTCCTGACCACAGGAGCTTACACTTTATAGATACAGGAGGAGGAGGAGTCCTGATCACAGGAGCTTACACTCTATAGATACAGGAGGAGGAGTGTCCTGATCACAGGAGCTTACACTCTATAGATACAGGAGGAGGAGGAGTCCTGACCATAGGAGCTTACACTCTATAGATACAGGAGGAGGAGGAGTCCTGATCACAGGAGCTTACACTCTATAGATACAGGAGGAGGAGGAGTCCTGATCACAGGAGCTTACACTCTATAGATACAGGAGGAGTCCTGACCACAGGAGCTTACACTCTATAGATACAGGAGGAGGAGTCCTGACCACAGGAGCTTACACTCTATAGATACAGGAGGAGGAGAGTCCTGACACAGGAGCTTACACTCTATAGATACAGGAGGAGGAGTCCTGACCACAGGAGCTTACACTCTATAGATACAGGAGGAGGAGTCCTGACCACAGGAGCTTACACTCTATAGATACAGGAGGAGGAGTCCTGATCACAGGAGCTTACACTCTATAGATACAGGAGGAGTCCTGACCACAGGAGCTTACACTCTATAGATACAGGAGGAGGAGTCCTGACCACAGGAGCTTACACCTATAGATACAGGAGGAGTCCTGACCACAGGAGCTTACACTCTATAGATACAGGAGGAGGAGTCCTGACCACAGGAGCTTACACTCTATAGATACAGGAGGAGGAGTCCTGACCACAGGAGCTTACACTCTAAGATACAAGGAGGAGGAGTCCTGATCACAGGAGGTTACACTTTATAGATACAGGAGGAGGAGGAGTCCTGACACAGGAGCTTACACTCTATAGATACAGGAGGAGTCCGATCACAGGAGCTTACACTCTATAGATACAGGAGGAGGAGGAGTCCTGACCACAGGAGCTTACACTCTATAGATACAGGAGGAGTCCTGATCACAGGAGCTTACACTCTATAGATACAGGAGTCCTGACCACAGGAGCTTACACTCTATAGATACAGGAGGAGGAGAGTCCTGACCACAGGAGCTTACACTCTATAGATACAGGAGGAGGAGTCCTGACCACAGGAGCTTACACTCTATAGATACAGAGAGGACTCCTGACCACAGGAGCTTACACTCTATAGATACAGGAGTCCTGACCACAGGAGCTTACACTCTATAGATACAGGAGGAGGAGAGTCCTGACCACAGGAGCTTAATTCTATAGATACAGGAGAGAGGAGTCCTGACAACAGGAGCTTACACTCTATAGATACAGGAGGAGGAGTCCTGATCACAGGAGCTTACACTCTATAGATACAGGAAGGAGGAGTCCTGACCACAGGAGCTTACACTCTATAGATACAGGAGGAGGAGTCCTGACAACAGGAGCTTACACTCTATAGATACGGAGGAGGAGTCCTGACCACAGGAGCTTACACTCTATAGATGCAGGAGGAGGAGTCCTGATCACAGGAGCTTACACTCTATAGATACAGGAGGAGGAGTCCTGACCACAGGAGCTTACACTCTATAGATACAGGAGAGGAGGTGTCCTGATCACAGGAGCTTACACTCTATAGATACAGGAGGAGAAGTCCTGACCACAGGAGCTTACACTCTATAGATACAGGAGGAGGAGTCCTGACCACAGGAGCTTACACTCTATAGATACAGGAGGAGTCCTGACCACAGGAGCTTACACTCTATAGATACAGGAGGAGGAGGAGTCCTGATCACAGGAGCTTACACTCTATAGATACAGGAGGAGGAGTCCTGATCACAGGAGCTTACACTCTATAGATACAGGAGGAGGAGTCCTGACCACAGGAGCTTACACTCTATAGATAAAGGATGAGGAGTCCTGACCACAGGAGCTTACACTTTATAGATACAGAGGAGGAGGAGTCCTGATCACAGGAGCTTACACTCTATAGATACAGGAGGAGGAGGTGTCCTGATCACAGGAGCTTACACTCTATAGATACAGGAGGAGGAGGAGTCCTGACATAGGAGCTTACACTCTATAGATACAGGAGAGGAGGAGTCCTGATCACAGGAGCTTACACTCTATAGATACAGGAGGAGAGGAGTCCTGACACAGGAGCTTACACTCTATAGATACAGGAGGAGGAAGTCCTGACCACAGGAGCTTACACTCTATAGATACAGGAGGAGGAGTCCTGATCACAGGAGCTTACACTCTATAGATACAGGAGGAGGAGTCCTGACCACAGGAGCTTACACTCTATAGATACAGGAGGAGTCCTGACCACAGGAGCTTACACTCTATAGATACAGGAGGGGGAGTCCTGACCAGGAGCTTACACTCTATGATACAGGAGAGGAGTCCTGACACAGGAGCTTACACTTATAGATACAGGAGGGAGTCCTGACACAGGAGCTTACACTCTATAGATACAGGAGGAGGAGGAGTCCTGACACAGGAGCTTACACTCTATAGATACAGGAGGAGGAGTCCTGATCACAGGAGCTTACACTCTATAGATACAGGAGGAGGAGTCCTGACCACAGGAGCTTACACTCTATAGATACGTGAGGAGTCCTGACCACAGGAGCTTACACTTATAGATACGGAGGAGGAGGAGTCCTGACACAGGAGCTTACACTCTATAGATACAGGAGGAGGAGGTGTCCTGATCCCAGGAGCTTAACTCTATAGATACAGGAGGAGGAGAGTCCTGACATAGGAGCTTACACTCTATAGATACAGGAGGAGGAAGTCCTGATCACAGGAGCTTACACTCTATAGATACAGGAGGAGGAGGAGTCCTGACCACAGGAGCTTACACTCTATAGATACAGGATGAGGAGTCCTGACCCAGGAGCTTACACTCTATAGATACAGGAGGAGGAGTCCTGACCACAGGAGCTTACACTCTATAGATACAGGAGAGGAGTCCTGACCAGGAGCTTACACTCTATAGATACGAGGAGAGTTGACAGGACTCACTCTAGATACAGGAGAGGAGTCCTATCACAGGAGCTTACACTCTATAGATACAGGAGGAGGAGTCCTGATCACAGGAGCTTACACTCTATAATACAGGAGAGGAGTCCTGACCACAGGGCTACACCTAGACAGGAGGAGTCCTGATCACAGGAGCTTACACTCTATAGATACAGGAGGAGGAGTCCTGCCACAGGAGCTTACACTCTATAGATACAGGAGGAGGAGTCCTGATCACAGGAGCTTACACTCTATAGATACAGGAGGAGGAGTCCTGACCACAGGAGCTTACACTCTATAGATACAGGAGGAGTCCTGATCACAGGAGCTTACACTCTATAGATACAGGAGGAGGAGTCCTGACCACAGGAGCTTACACTCTATAGATACAGGAGGAGGAGTCCTGACACAGGAGCTTACACTCTATAGATACAGGAGGAGGAGTCCTGACCACAGGAGCTTACACTCTATAGATACAGGAGGAGGAGGGTCCTAATCACAGGAGCTTACACTCTATAGATACAGGAGGAGTCCTGACCACAGGAGCTTACACTCTATAGATACAGGATGAGGAGTCCTGATCACAGGAGCTTACACTCTATAGATACAGGAGGAGGAGTCCTGATCACAGGAGCTTACACTCTATAGATACAGAGGGAGGAGTCCTAACACAGGAGCTTACACTCTATAGATACAGGAGAGTCCTGACCACAGGAGCTTACACTCTATAGATACAGGAGGAGGAGTCCTGACCACAGGAGCTTACACTCTATAGATACAGGAGGAGGAGTCCTGACCACAGGAGCTTACACTTTATAGATACAGGAGGAGTCCTGACCACAGGAGCTTACACTCTATAGATACAGGAGGAGGAGGAGTCCTGATCACAGGAGCTTACACTCTATAGATACAGGAGGAGGAGTCCTGACCACAGGAGCTTACACTCTATAGATACAGGAGGAGTCCTGACCACAGGAGCTTACACTCTATAGATACAGGAGGAGGAGGAGGAGTCCTGATCACAGGAGCTTACACTCTATAGATACAGGAGGAGGAGTCCTGACCACAGGAGCTTACACTCTATAGATACAGGAGGAGTCCTGACCACAGGAGCTTACACTCTATAGATACAGGAGGAGGAGTCCTGACCACAGGAGCTTACACTCTATAGATACAGGAGGAGGAGTCCTGACCACAGGAGCTTACACTCTATAGATACAGGAGGAGTCCTGATCACAGGAGCTTACACTCTATAGATACAGGAGGAGGAGTCCTGATCACAGGAGCTTACACTCTATAGATACAGGAGGAGGTGTCCTGATCACAGGAGCTTATGTGTAGCCCTGGTACACAATACCAGGAGGATGAGTGGAGAGGTAACAGTTAAGGGCTCTTCATAACATCACGTACACTTCGGACACACCCAGCAGGGGTGTGGAGGGGAGTGATTCTTTCAGTCAGATTCCTGTCCTTGGACAGAGCAGACGTGTTCAGTCTGAGCCTGTTAGCAGTTCAGAAAGTGGAGGCTAGTACAGGTGGCCTAGTTCACCTCAGCCTAGTCAGAGCTGTGCCCCACTGGAAGACAGACTGAGATATCTATTAAGAGTGTGAGCAAATCGAAGGGCAAAGTGGAAGAGAACAGAGAAGTGCCATAGGTCAAGGATACCTGCACATTGTAACCGGTAACTGGGGACCGAAGGATCACTATAGCTTCAAGCATAGTGGTAAGAAAACCAGAGGCTTACCGGACCTTAGGTCGTGGCAAGCAGCCCTGAAGAGTTAGTACGTAACTGGGGTCAGGGGGAGTGAGAACCTTGAGTCTCTGCAGGACAAGACAGGAATTCAGCTTTCTCACAGGAAGGCTCCGTCCACAAAACTGACTGGGCAGAACAGCTTTGGAATAGCTGGAATTATAGAGGGAACTACGCTTCAGGCTGGTTGCACTCATCATCATTGGACAGTAAAGGAGGCCCCTAACTTGCTTAACCGTTGCCTCAAAGCTCATCCTCCATCAACCCCATCAGCCTCCCTGGGAACTGCCTTACCATCTTGCAAGTAAAGGTATGGAAAGACGCTGACCGTGTGAGACTGAGTTATTTAATTGCATGCCTGCACAATCCCTACCTAACTACCGACCTGAGGGAAGAGTCCCACCTGTAGGGGACCCGACATCTCGCTGCCTCACCATCCCCTAGAGCTCTACAGCAGCGCTGGTACAAATTACCAGAAGACTACAGGTGGCGTCACGAACTGTATATAAATCTATCCCCTGTAAATATTCCCCCCAACATACGCCTGACCGCCAGGGCCACAGACCGAGCCACCGCTACCTGTGACAATCCCCATAGACTTCCATGGGCTCGGCTCTGAGTACCCCATTGCCCTGGTAACCCACAATTGTGGTGGCGGGTCGACACAAAACTTTGGCGTCACGAACAGGATACGAAACTTGCAGCATTGCGAGCCCTGTGTGCCTGTGGAGTGTTTTGGTGAAAAAGACTGTTGCTGTTGTTTGGCGCCAAATACCGCCATATTTGCCGCCAGATTCGCGCCCTAAGGCGCTGGAGAAGAAGGTGGGCAGACCTGAAAGAGCGCGCAGAGTCTTGGACACGCCCCCGGCTCTGACTCAGCGGCAGGTCCTGCAACAGGAAGTGAACGCTCTGACATCAGAGCGCCTGCGACGAAGGTCCTGTTCCCACTGCGGTGCCTGTGAAATAGCAGCGTCTGAAACCGGTAGGCTCCGTTTAACCAAGGGGGCGCTAAGATGTCACAACAACCGGCTGACAGTGCGGCCCCAGCCGGAGGCCCCAATCCCGCACCGCCTGGTATTGTAGCGCCAGATGGGGGCGCAGGCCCTGCACCTAGTCCGGTAGTCCCGCTCATGCCACTAACGCTCCCATATATGCCTGGGGCGAAATGGCTTCCCCAGTACAGCGGTGAGCCAGGCACTTTAGCAGGCTTCAAGCGGAAGTTATGCAGCATCCTAGAAATGTACTCCATGCCTGAGAGACAAAAAGCTGCTGTGCTAATAGGGCAGCTAACCGGCGCTGCTGAGAGGGAAGTGGAGACTTGGGATACCGTTGATCAGGAGTCGGTACCTGCGATCTTCCTTAAGCTACATGCCATATTTGAAGACCGCACAGAAACGGATCTCCGGATGGCCTTCTATCACTGTTCACAACAGCCAGGTGACAGCATCCGGGACTATGCTTGCCGACTACAGGGAGCCCTGAGAGCCCTCAAGCAGATTAACAATTTAAATGCTATCGATGAGAATAAAATGCTGAAAGAGCAATTTATACAGGGATTGAGATCCCAAGAGGAACGCAGAACTGTAAACTGGTGGTCCTTAGATCATCCGGATGCTACCTTTGATGCCCTAAAAGACATGGCAATAAAAGGGCTGCGGCCCCTGGGCAAACCTGAGGTGGCAACCCAACATCAACGGGGTGAAGTCACTCTGGAACCGGCAGTAACCCCCTGTTCCCCGTTAGTGGCCGAAGCCAAAGCGCAGATGACATCTCCTAGTGAATTGGACTGTCTGCGCTCAGAGGTGCGCCAGCTGACTAAAAATCTGGCCGCTGTGATGAGTGCCCTACAGCTGCGGAAAGAGGAGGAAGGGAAGATCTTGTTAGCTGACTGCCCAGAAGACGTCCCGTGGATGCACCGGAGAAGAAAGAAGACGTCGCCCCCCCGGAGGAGGACAACGCCACCCCCAGGAGCGACCTCTGATCAACACCCTCCTCGTCGAGAGATCATCTGTTATCGCTGCAACCGGAAAGGTCATCTGTCTCCACAGTGTCCTTTAAACGGGCAGAACCTGGGTCCAAGGGCCAACACCCAGGAGAATACCCGTCAGGCCCCCTAGACTGGAACCGCAGGTATGTGGGCGGGCGACCCTACCTATTATTCTAGATGGTATTGCTGTTCCGGCATTGTTAGACACTGGGTCGCAGGTGACCCTAATACCTGATGCCCTATATACCAAGTACTGGTCAATGGACAGTCTCAAACCTCCGAGCCTTGACTTTACCGTGTATGCTTCTAATGGTCTTCCTGTAGAAGTACTCGGGACAAAATGTGTAGATGTAAAAGTGGGCAGAGAGGAATTGAAAGACCAGGGGCTTCTGGTAGTAAAGACTGTAAATGAGGAGAACGGTTTAAATATAATTTTGGGTACTAACATTATCGGTAATTGTTTGGGAGAAGTTGTGTTCTTGCTCCAACAGCTCGCTGAGATTGCCCGACCAAGGCAGAAAGGAGTAATCCAAAGAGAGATCCGGGCCCTGGTGTGTCAGCAGCAAGCGAAGCTTACCGACGGCGAAATTGGTAATGTACGGGTCACTGACTCGGATCCTATTGTGATACCCCCAATGAGTGAAATGATAATCTGGTGCAGGGCAGCCATAGGTCTGAGAGGACAGAATTACCAAGCTGTAGTAGAACCCCACCATTCAGAGCATAGACCTACACTTATGACTGCTAGAGGAGTAGTAGAAGTGGTGAATGGAAGAGTACCGGTACGGCTTCTCAATTGGGGAGATGATGAGGTAAATTTACCCCGTTATGCAACCATTGCTAAACTACATGCTGTCGACAATAATTCTATTCTCCCGGCTGAGTCCTTAGACTCCTGTCAAATAGCGGAGGATAATGACCCAGCAACCCAGGTGGCGGAATGGTGTCAGCAGCTCCATGTTGGGACGGACACCACTCCCGCTCACCAGAAGCAAGGGGTATTACGGGTGGTGCAAGAGTACGCCCAAGTGTTTAGCAAGAATCCACTTGATTTTGGGATAATTAAGGGAGTACAACATCATATCCCTACAGGCAGTCATCCTCCCATCAAAGAGCGGTATAGGCCCATACCTCCAGCTCATTATCAGAAGGCTAAAGAAATGTTGAATGATATGAAGAAAGCCGGGGTGATAAGGGATAGTTGTAGCCCTGGGCAGCCCCTCTAGTTCTGGTTAAAAAGAAAGATGGTAGTATGAGAATGTGTGTGGATTACAGGCAGGTGAACCGCATAACACACAAGGATGCATACCCGTTACCACGTATAGAGGAATCATTAGCTGCTCTGAAAACGGCTAACTACTTTTCTACCCTTGATCTGACTAGTGGTTACTGGCAAGTGGCTGTGGCTGAGGAGGATCGTGAGAAAACGGCTTTCACCACCCCAATGGGGCTCTGTGAGTTCGATAGAATGCCGTTTGGGCTCAGTAGTGCCCCAGGAACATTTCAGAGAGTGATGGAAAACTGTCTGGGACATCTCAATTTTGAAACCGTGCTGCTATACCTAGACGACGTCATCGTGTATTCCAAGACATATGAGGACCATCTGAAGCACCTGGCAGAAGTATTCGAGTCCCTGTCCAGGTACGGGATGAAATTAAAACCTCAAAATGCCATCTACTCAAGCAGAAGGTACAATACTTGGGGCACATCGTCAGTTCGAAGGAGTAGTGTGTAGCCCTGGTGGTAGGCACACGCAGTACCCTGGGGAGTGTATGGCGAGACGGCGGCTTAAAGCTCAATTGCATTCATTCTACACACATAGACACACCCTTGGGGTAGTGAAGTATACTCTAGGGAGTGGTCAAGAAGGTATGTGTAGGCGTGATTTTAGTGAGTCTAGTTCCTGTCTTGGGCAGTAAGGACGTAAGAGTTCCTGTTCCTGTCTTCGTGCAGTAAGGACGTGGAGAGTCTGCGTCTGGACGACAGTGAGAGAGTCTGCATCTGGAGGGAGGAAGGAGTCTAGATTGCTATCTCTTCAGCTTGGAAAGTGGAGTCTGGTATAGGTGTTAATATACACCTTAGTCTGGTCAGAGCTGTGTCATCTCCTCAGCATACCAAAAGGAAAGAACAAGTTGAAACCCAGAAGTCTTCAGCATTCCTGTCAAAAGGACAGTATCAGGTACAGAGACGTGCTCCTGCCTGTGATAACTGAGCATCTGTGGTTGGCTTGATTGGAAGGAAAAAGATTGGAAGTGACTGCTCGACCCCTGGCTAGTAAGAGTGTTTATGTTACCAGCGTGGACAAGGCGAAAGGCAAGTGGATTAGAGAATTTGGTGCTACAGGATTGCAGAAGTCCAGCGCCTGTTACCGGTCACTGGGGACCGAAGAGTCGCTGTTGCTTCAGGCACAGAGACAGGACAACCAGGAATCTACCGGACCTTAGGTCGCGGCAGACAAGCCCCTTATAGTCGGTACGTAGCTGGGGTCAGAGGGAGTGAAGACTTTGGAGTTCTGCAGGACAAACATAAGTATTCAGCTCCTTCACAGGAAGATCCCTAACACTAAGCTGACTGGGCAGTTACAGCTAAGATTAGCTGGAATCATAGAGGGAACTACGCTTCAGGCTGGTTGTACTCGTTTATTGGAGTTAAAGGAGGCCCCTAACTTGTCCAGCTGCCGTCTCAATATACACTCCCCTTGGATCAGCCTCCCTGGGACCTGCCTTATCTTTCTGCAAGTAAAGGTATGGAAAGACTTTGACTGTGTGAGACTGTGTTATTTACCGGCACCCGACTTCACCATCTTAACAGACTTTGAGGGAAGAGTCCCACCTGTAGGGGACCTGACATCTAGCTGCCTCACCATCCCCTCAGAGATCTACAGCAGCGCTGGTACTAATTACCAGAACACTACAGGTGGCGTCACGAACTGTATATAGTTATCCCTGTAAATATCCCCCAACAACATACGCCAGACCGCCAGGGCCACAGACCGAGCCACAGCTACCTGTGACAAAATCCCCATAGACTTCTACGGGCTCGGCTCTGAGTACCCCATTGCCCTGGTAACCCACAATTGTGGTGGCGGGTCGACACAACTAAACTTGGCGTCACGAACAGGATACCAAACTCGCGAAATTGCGAGCCCTGCGTGCCTAAGGACTTGTTTTTGTAAAAAGGACTGTTTGCACTTTTGGCGCCAAAATCGCCATTTTTGTCGCCATATTCGCGCCCTCAGGCGCTGGAGAAGAAGGTGGGCGTACCTTCGTGGGCGTCTACCCCCCTGTGGCGCGAAGAAAATGCCTGTCCTCTCAAAGTGCTACTATAACATGCGGTCCTGCCCAACAGCAAAGGAGGTCCGCCTCCTCTTCACCTTCCCTGCGAGGAGGAGGAGACGCAAACCCCACCTCCACGGAAGAGACCGGATGTCTCCAGAGAAAGAAAGAAAAATGATGGAGGCCGGACGTGTGGAGCCGAGCGGAGCAGCGGAGGAAGGCAGGCCCCGGGGTCCCGCCAAGCTGCCATCGGCATCCGAGGCCTATGTGATTCTGCACCTGCAACAGGCGTTGTTAGAGGTCCAGGAGGAGAACTCACGCCTAAAGCAGTTGTTCCAACCTGGACTGGAGGAGATTGAGAGGCGCCGCTGTAATCTGCAGAAATGGCGGATGACGAACACGGCGTCCCCTCCCCTCAACGAACCCCCACGATACAAAGTACCGAAAAGTCTGCTGCCCAAGGCGAAGGAGCAACCGGAGGCTGCCCCCGAAATTACCGTTCCCGATCCCACTGGTGAAGCGGTGGATGCGGAGGAGGTTGAGGAGGTACAGCCAATCCCGGAACGCCCGCCCGGCCAGGAGGCCGCAGCAGATTATCGGTCCCCGGCAGGGACACCGGAGGGGTCCTGTCCGTCACTACCAGACATCGACTGGGACGAGATGGCGCGCCTGGATGACGTCGCCTACACCGCCCAGTGGGAGCAAGAATGGCGGAGTCGTGAGGAGACAAAGAGGCGCCAGCAGGAGGAAGCGCGGGAAATCAAGAAGAACCGCCAGCGACAGTTTGCTGAGCTGATTGCTGACAAGGAGACTGTCCGTCGCGACAAAGGTACCTTACGGGAACCGCGGCGGCAGGGGTGTGTGACTGAGTTCCAGCTCCGGAAGGGCTGGGGCTTTATTCGTGAACCGGGCCTCTACCCAGCGGTCTTCGTCAGCAGGCGTGACGTGGAATCTCACCTGCAGCAAGGTCATCCTGGGAGGGACTTAGTAAACGGCGACATAGTCACCTATACGCGGCATTGGGGAATGAAGGGGTGGTATGCCCTGAACGTCGCCATCGTCCGCGACCCCGTCCCAGACGCAGGTATCGTCACCATTACCGCAGCGTCCCCGTTTCCAGCTTCAGTAGCATCCGGCCGTGCCCCAGCATCGCCCCCTTCAAAATCATCGCAACATGCGACCCAAAGTCCATCGCAAGTGAAAGTTACTTCCACATCGCCAAATGCGACCCAGACTAAATCGCAAACCCTGACGCGGTCTATATCGTTGACTGTAATTGAGACGCAATCGGTGTCATGCGAAGAAAGTATACCCGTTGCGCCCCTGGAGGTTCAAACCAGAACTGTCGCAACCCAGACCCTGATCGCAGCACATGATTTGCTGGTCCTGGGATCAAGGGCCCATTGCGTTGTTCCAGCCCCCGGCGTGGAAGATGTGGTGGAAAATGTCTTAGTAGCTGATGAATAAATAAGTAAAAGTTGGTGAGATCCCTATCGGATCTACCACAAGTAGAAAGTAGAAAGTTTACAATGTTTTTGAAAAAGAGTTTTGCACAAGTTATATATAATGAATATATATTTCTAAGTATAGAATGCCCGGCTGGGTAATTGATAATTGATAATTGATAAATGGTAAATAATAGATGAGAATTGATAAACAGTTGCACTTTGACACTGTGATTTATTATGTCTTCTTTTATAAATGGACTTTAGAGGTAAAGGACTATGCTTACCCAGAACTCTTTTGTACATAGTTGCGCTTTGGCGCCCTATCTTGGTTTTACATAAGCCATCCATATCTACCTCTGAAAAACAAAACCCGTGTGGTGTGGCACTGAGTGAGGTCTGCACTTGGATGTCCTGCAGCCCACCCAGGACCCACGTTGAAGGTTTGGTGCGGGTCCTTCACAAGTATCTTGTATATCTATTTATTGAAAATGCTATTTGAATACTATTTTTTGTATTAAAAGTTTGTAACGTTCAAAGTATTCTTACCTCCCGGATGGGAAGATGTTATTGTTAAATGTTATTGCATAAACAAAATGTCTTTTGTATTTCACAGCCCGGGAGTGCTGTCGTTTACCATGGGGGAATGTGTAGCCCTGGTGGTAGGCACACGCAGTACCCTGGGGAGTGTATGGCGAGACGGCGGCTTAAAGCTCAATATGCATTCATTCTACACACACTAGACACACCCTTGGGGTAGTGAAGTATACTCTAGGGAGTGGTCAAGAAGGTATGTGTAGGCGTGATTTTAGTGAGTCTAGTTCCTGTCTTCGGGCAGTAAGGACGTAAGAGTTCCTGTTCCTGTCTTCGGGCAGTAAGGACGTGGAGAGTCTGCGTCTGGACGACAGTGAGAGAGTCTGCATCTGGAGGGAGGAAGGAGTCTAGATTGCTATCTCTTCAGCTTGGAAAGTGGAGTCTGGTATAGGTGTTAATATACACCTTAGTCTGGTCAGAGCTGTGTCATCTCCTCAGCATACCAAGAAGGAAAGAACAAGTTGAAACCCAGAAAGTCTTCAGCATTCCTGTCAAAAGGACAGTATCAGGTACAGAGACGTGCTCCTGCCTGTGATAACTGAGCATCTGTGGTTGGCTTGATTGGAAGGAAAAAGATTGGAAGTGACTGCTCGACCCCTGGCTAGTAAGAGTGTTTATGTTACCAGCGTGGACAAGGCGAAAGGCAAGTGGATTAGAGAATTTGGTGCTACAGGATTGCAGAAGTCCAGCGCCCTGTTACCGGTCACTGGGGACCGAAGAGTCGCTGTTGCTTCAGGCACAGAGACAGGACAACCAGGAATCTACCGGACCTTAGGTCGCGGCAGACAAGCCCCTTATAGTCGGTACGTAGCTGGGGTCAGAGGGAGTGAAGACTTTGGAGTTCTGCAGGACAAACATAAGTATTCAGCTCCTTCACAGGAAGATCCCTAACACTAAGCTGACTGGGCAGTTACAGCTAAGATTAGCTGGAATCATAGAGGGAACTACGCTTCAGGCTGGTTGTACTCGTTTATTGGAGTTAAAGGAGGCCCCTAACTTGTCCAGCTGCCGTCTCAATATACACTCCCCTTGGATCAGCCTCCCTGGGACCTGCCTTATCTTTCTGCAAGTAAAGGTATGGAAAGACTTTGACTGTGTGAGACTGTGTTATTTACCGGCACCCGACTTCACCATCTTAACAGACTTTGAGGGAAGAGTCCCACCTGTAGGGGACCTGACATCTAGCTGCCTCACCATCCCCTCAGAGATCTACAGCAGCGCTGGTACTAATTACCAGAACACTACAGGTGGCGTCACGAACTGTATATAGTTATCCCCTGTAAATATCCCCCAACAACATACGCCAGACCGCCAGGGCCACAGACCGAGCCACAGCTACCTGTGACAAAATCCCCATAGACTTCTACGGGCTCGGCTCTGAGTACCCCATTGCCCTGGTAACCCACAATTGTGGTGGCGGGTCGACACAGTAGCGCCGGACCCAGAGAAAGTCACTGCCATCCAGAAGTGGCCGGAGCCGAAGAACCTTAAGGAAGTGCGACAGTTCCTGGACTAACGGGTTACTACAGAAGGTTCGTGAAAGATACACGAAGAAGGCAGCTCCTTTACAGGACCTCCTGGTAGGACAATCCTTAAAGAGCAGAAACCCTCCCTTTAATTGGGGTAAAGAACAGGCTGAAGCATTCCAAAAGATGAAAGAGATCCTTACAGGTGATGAGATCTTGGCCTATCCTGATTACAGCCAACCGTTCCTGTTGTACACCGACGCCAGTAATGAAGGTTTGGGAGCAGTTCTCAGTCAGAAGCAGAATGGCCAAGAAAAAGTCATCGCATATGCCAGCAGAAAACTCAGGCCAACTGAGAGGAATCCGGAAAATTATAGCAGCTTCAAGCTGGAGTTTCTGGCGCTGGTCTGGGCCATTACTGAAAGATTTAAGCACTATCTGGCCTCCAATAAGTTCACGGCGTACACAGACAACAACCCATTAACGCACCTGGAAACCGCCAAGCTGGGCGCCATGGAGCAGCGATGGATGGCTCGGTTGTCCAATTACCAGTTTACTATCAAGTACCGGGCAGGTCGAAAGAATGCTAATGCTGACGCGTTGTCCCGAAGGCCGCATGACTCTGATACGGAAGAAGAATCGGACGACCTGGAAGAAATTGAGCTACCTGCGTTCCATCGAAATGGGGTAGTCCACGAGCATCGAGTCAACAGAAAGCAGTATGGTGCAACATTAAATCCTTTACCCCATCACAGTTGGAAAGAGACTCAGGACAGTGATCCAGTGGTCAGCCGCATCAAGGAGTTGTTAAGACAGGAAGGCTCCTCTTTGGAAAAGGAAGCACCTATGTCAGCCAAGCTCCTGTGGAACGAGAAAAGCAGGTTGTTCCTATACCGTGAGAAGTTGTGCAGGAGATACGTCAACCCCAGAACCCATGAGATGGTCTGGCAAATAGTGGTCCCCAAGGCAGACGTCCCAATGGTGTTGGAAGCATACCACGATCAAGCAGGACACTTTGGCTGGAGAAAGCTGGAGACCCTGTTGAGATGCCGGTTCTACTGGGTAGGGATGCGCAGCTCCATCGAGAGGTGGTGTCGGAACTGTGGACCCTGTGGTCTCAGAAGAAAGGACTACGGTAGTCAGAAGGCACCCCTGCAACCTATCCGGACGACTCGTCCTCTGGAGATTGTGGCCCTGGACCACGTCAAATTGTCGCCAAGTAGATCTGGATACTCATACGCCTTGACCATGGTGGACCATTACTCCAGATTTCTGGTGGTTGTTCCAGTTAAGGACCAGACCGCAGTGACGGCCGCGAAAACCTTTCAAGCAAGCTTCTGCAGACCGCATGGGTATCCGGAGCAAGTATTAACCAATCAGGGACCTGCTTTCGAAGCCGATTTATTCAAGGAATTCTGTCACATGTACGGGTGCAAGAAAATTAGAACAACACCATATCACCCTCAAACCAACGGTCTTTGCGAAAAAATGAACCATATTGTCCTTGACTTGTTGAGATCCATACCGTTGGAAGACAGGAATCGATGGCCGGACTTACTACCTGATTTGGTTGATTTGTATAACCATATACCTGTAAGTTCAACTAATTGCACTCCAGCTTATCTTATGAGAGCAAGGTCCGGAAGACTACCAATGGATCTAGAACTTGGAGTGGTAGAACCGGAGGCAGACGACGCCGTTGAAAACTGGGACATCAATCGGCAAGAGCAATACAGAAGAGTGCAAGTCTGCGTAGAGGAAAGTCTCAACAAGGCACGGGGAAAACAGGAAGATGTTTACAACAGAAATGCTCCTGCCAAGCCTTTGATGCCTGGAGAGGTAGTATTAAAAAGGAAGATGCACAAATTGGATAACCAGTGGGAGCAAGAACCCTACGTCGTACAAGATTCTAAATATGACAACAGAAAAGTTTGTATCGTCAGTAAGGACGGAGGAAGAACAACAACCACTGTGTCCAGAGACCATTTGAAATTGTGTCCAGAACCCTTAAAGCGTTGTGAAAAGAACCCTGTCATCAATCAAGGAGAAAGAAAGGAAGAGGTCATACACACAGATCTGGGAGATTTTCCTGCGGATTGGCCCCGACTGGGAGATGCTGTGATAATTCCAGTGTTGCAGTTTTATCAGCCACAAGAGGAAGTTCTACCTCCAGTTGTGCCCGTAGTGCCAGTCGAGCCCGCTCAGGAGTTACCCATCCCAGCAACACCTCAACCTGTGGAATCTCAAGAAGGATCATCAGAAGCAGCGCCCCATACTATGGGATCCCCTGGTGAAGCTGACTCACACCGCCCAGCCATCAGTACGCTTGCCAGATCCATAGAAAGATTGAGGCAGTTCTATAGTTTGCCGTTACGCAGTGCAGACAGATCGCAACTTGATATACCTGAAGCTACACCACGTAGATCAGAGCGAACCACCAAAGGGAAGTTACCCATTCGTTACCAGCAGTGATTATAACGAATTAATGTGAATATTGTAAAAAGTCTATATATATATATGTGTTTTTCCCTATTATGTCTTATAATGGACTCAGAGGCTGAGGACTGAGCCAGCCCAAAAACTGTATCTTGTAAATAGTTGCACTAAGGTGCCTTTTAATGGTTTCACATGAAGCCTTGACTTACCTCTGAACAGAAAACCCGTGTGGTGTGGCACTGAGTGAGGTCTGCATTCGGATGTCCTGCAGCCCACCCAGGACCCACGTTGAAGGTTTGGTGCGGGTCCTTCACAAGAATACTGTGTATTTATTGAATGTTTTGATGCCTTAATACTTTTTGTATTTTTCTATATTCAATATGTTGTTTGCAACGTTCAAGACATCCTCACCTCCCGTATGGGACGAATTAATGTTCATGTTTGATGTTAAATGCATAAACAAAATGTCTCTTTGTATTTTACAGCCCGGGAGTGCTGTCGTTTACCATGGGGAATGTGTAGCCCTGGTACACAATACCAGGAGGATGAGTGGAGAGGTAACAGTTAAGGGCTCTTCATAACATCACGTACACTTCGGACACACCCAGCAGGGTGTGGAGGGGAGTGATTCTTTCAGTCAGATTCCTGTCCTTGGACAGAGCAGACGTGTTCAGTCTGAGCCTGTTAGCAGTTCAGAAAGTGGAGGCTAGTACAGGTGGCCTAGTTCACCTCAGCCTAGTCAGAGCTGTGCCCCACTGGAAGACAGACTGAGATATCTATTAAGAGTGTGAGCAAATCGAAGGGCAAAGTGGAAGAGAACAGAGAAGTGCCATAGGTCAAGGATACCTGCACATTGTAACCGGTCACTGGGGACCGAAGGATCACTATAGCTTCAAGCATAGTGGTAAGAAAACCAGAGGCTTACCGGACCTTAGGTCGTGGCAAGCAGCCCTGAAGAGTTAATACGTAACTGGGGTCAGGGGGAGTGAGAACCTTGAGTCTCTGCAGGACAAGACAGGAATTCAGCTTTCTCACAGGAAGGCTCCGTCCACAAAACTGACTGGGCAGAACAGCTTTGGAATAGCTGGAATTATAGAGGGAACTACGCTTCAGGCTGGTTGCACTCATCATCATTGGACAGTAAAGGAGGCCCCTAACTTGCTTAACCGTTGCCTCAAAGCTCATCCTCCATCAACCCCATCAGCCTCCCTGGGAACTGCCTTACCATCTTGCAAGTAAAGGTATGGAAAGACGCTGACCGTGTGAGACTGAGTTATTTAATTGCATGCCTGCACAATCCCTACCTAACTACCGACCTGAGGGAAGAGTCCCACCTGTAGGGGACCCGACATCTCGCTGCCTCACCATCCCCTCAGAGCTCTACAGCAGCGCTGGTACAAATTACCAGAAGACTACAGGTGGCGTCACGAACTGTATATAAATCTATCCCCTGTAAATATTCCCCCCAACATACGCCTGACCGCCAGGGCCACAGACCGAGCCACCGCTACCTGTGACAATCCCCATAGACTTCCATGGGCTCGGCTCTGAGTACCCCATTGCCCTGGTAACCCACAATTGTGGTGGCGGGTCAACACACTTACACTCTATAGATACAGGAGGAGGAGGAGTCCTGACCACAGGAGCTTACACTCTATAGATACAGGATGAGGAGTCCTGACCACAGGAGCTTACACTTTATAGATACAGGAGGAGGAGTCCTGATCACAGGAGCTTACACTCTATAGATACAGGAGGAGGAGTCCTGACCACAGGAGCTTACACTCTATAGATACAGGAGGAGGAGTCCTGACCACAGGATCTTACACTCTATAGATACAGGAGGAGGAGGAGTCCTGATCACAGGAGCTTACACTCTATAGATACAGGAGGAGGAGGAGTCCTGACCACAGGAGCTTACACTCTATAGATACAGGAGGAGGAGGAGTCCTGATCACAGGAGCTTACACTCTATAGATACAGGAGGAGGAGGAGTCCTGATCACAGGAGCTTACACTCTATAGATACAGGAGGAGTCCTGATCACAGGAGCTTACACTCTATAGATACAGGAGGAGTCCTGACCACAGGAGCTTACACTCTATAGATACAGGAGGAGTCCTGATCACAGGAGCTTACACTCTATAGATACAGGAGGAGGAGGAGTCCTGATCACAGGAGCTTACACTCTATAGATACAGGAGGAGGAGGAGTCCTGACCACAGGAGCTTACACTCTATAGATACAAGAGGAGTCCTGATCACAGGAGCTTACACTCTATAGATACAGGAGGAGTCCTGACCACAGGAGCTTACACTCTATAGATACAGGAGGAGTCCTGACCACAGGAGCTTACACTCTATAGATACAGGAGTCCTGACCACAGGAGCTTACACTCTATAGATACAGGAGGAGGAGGAGTCCTGACCACAGGAGCTTAAATTCTATAGATACAGGAGGAGGAGGAGTCCTGACCACAGGAGCTTACACTCTATAGATACAGGAGGAGGAGGAGTCCTGATCACAGGAGCTTACACTCTATAGATACAGGAGAAGGAGGAGTCCTGACCACAGGAGCTTACACTCTATAGATACAGGAGAAGGAGGAGTCCTGACCACAGGAGCTTACACTCTATAGATACAGGAGGAGGAGTCCTGACCACAGGAGCTTACACTCTATAGATACAGGAGGAGGAGGAGTCCTGACCACAGGAGCTTACACTCTAAGATACAGGAGGAGGAGTCCTGATCACAGGAGCTTACACTCTATAGATACAGGAGGAGGAGTCCTGATCACAGAGCATACACTCATAGATACAGGAGGAGTCCTGACCACAGAGCATACACTCTATAGATACAGGAGGAGGAGTCCTGACCACACACTTACACTCTATAGATACAGGAGGAGGAGTCCTGACCACAGAGCTTACACTCTATAGATACAGGAGGAGGAGTCCTGACCACAGGAGCTTACACTCTATAGATACAGGAGGAGGAGTCCTGACCACAGGAGCTTACACTCTATAGATACAGGAGGAGGAGTCCTGATCACAGGAGCTTACACTCTATAGATACAGGAGGAGGAGGAGTCCTGTGACAGGAGCTTACACTCGATAGATACAGGAGGAGGAGGAGTCCTGACCACAGGAGCTTACACTCTATAGATACAGGAGGAGTCCTGATCACAGGAGCTTACACTCTATAGATACAGGAGGAGGAGTCCTGATCACAGGAGCTTACACTCTATAGATACAGGAGGAGGAGTCCTGACCACAGGAGCTTACACTCTATAGATACAGGAGGATGAGGAGTCCTGACCACAGGAGCTTACACTCTATAGATACAGGAGGAGGAGTCCTGATCACAGGAGCTTACACTTTATAGATACAGGAGGAGGAGTCCTGATCACAGGAGCTTACACTCTATAGATACTGGAGGAGGAGGAGTCCTGACCACAGGAGCTTACACTCTATAGATACAGGAGGAGTCCTGATCACAGGAGCTTACACTCTATAGATACAGGAGGAGGAGTCCTGATCACAGGAGCTTACACTCTATAGATACAGGAGGAGGAGTCCTGACCACAGGAGCTTACACTCTATAGATACAGGAGGAGGAGGAGTCCTGACCACAGGAGATTACACTCTATAGATACAGGAGGAGAGTCCTGATCACAGGAGCTTACACTTTATAGATACAGGAGGAGGTGTCCTGATCACAGGAGCTTACACTCTTAGATACAGGAGGAGGAGGAGTCCTGACACAGGAGCTTACACTCTATAGATACAGGAGGAGTCCTGACACAGGAGCTTACACTCTATAGATACAGGAGGAGGAGGAGTCCTGATCACAGGAGCTTACAATCTATAGATACAGGATGAGGAGTCTGACCACAGGAGCTTACACTCTATAGATACAGGAGAGGGGAGTCCTGACCACAGGAGCTTACACTCTATAGATACAGGATGAGGAGTCCTGACCACAGGAGCTTACACTTTATAGATACAGGAGGAGGAGTCCTGATCACAGGAGCTTACACTCTATAGATACAGGAGGAGGATCTGACCACAGGAGCTTACACTCTATAGATACAGGAGGAGGAGTCCTGACCACAGGAGATTACACTCTATAGATACAGGAGGAGAGGAGTCCTGACCACAGGAGCTTACACTCTATAGATACAGGAGGAGGAGTCCTGACCACAGGAGCTTACACTCTATAGATACAGAGGAGGAGGAGTCCTGACCACAGGAGCTTACACTCTATAGATACAGGAGGAGGAGTCCTGATCACAGGAGCTTACACTCATAGATACAGGAGGAGGAGGAGTCCTGACCACAGGAGCTTACACTCTATAGATACAGGAGGAGGAGTCCTGACCACAGGAGCTTACACTCTATAGATACAGGAGGAGGAGTCCTGATCACAGGAGCTTACACTCTATAGATACAGGAGGAGTCCTGACCACAGGAGCTTACACTCTATAGATACAGGAGGAGGAGTCCTGACCACAGGAGCTTACACTCTATAGATACAGGAGGAGGAGTCCTGACCACAGGAGCTTACACTCTATAGATACAGGAGGAGGAGGAGTCCTGATCACAGGAGCTTACACTCTATAGATACAGGAGGAGGAGTCCTGATCACAGGAGCTTACACTCTATAGATACAGGAGGAGGAGGTTCCTGATCACAGGAGCTTACACTCTATAGATACAGAGGAGGAGGAGTCCTGCCCGTAGGAGCTTACACTCTATAGATACAGGAGGAGGAGTCCTGACCACAGGAGCTTACACTCTATAGATACAGGAGGAGTCCTGACCACAGGAGCTTACACTCTATAGATACAGGAGGAGGAGAGTCCTGATCACAGGAGCTTACACTCTATAGATACAGGAGGAGGTCCTGATCACAGGAGCTTACACTCTATATATACAGGAGGAGAGTCCTGACCACAGGAGCTTACACTCTATAGATACAGGAGGAGTCCTGACCACAGGAGCTTACACTCTATAGATACAGGAGGAGGAGGAGTCTGACCACAGGAGCTTACACTCTATAGATACAGAGGAGGAGGTGTCCTGACCACAGGAGCTTACACTCTATATATACAGGAGGAGGAGTCCTGACCACAGGAGCTTACACTCTATAGATACAGAGGAGTCCTGACCACAGGAGCTTACACTCTATAGATACAGGAGGAGGAGAGTCCTGACCACAGGAGCTTACACTTTATAGATACAGGAGGAGAGGAGTCCTGATCACAGGAGCTTACACTTTATAGATACAGGAGGAGGAGTCCTGATCACAGGAGCTTACACTCTATAGATACAGGAGGAGGAGGTGTCCTGATCACAGGAGCTTACACTCTATAGATACAGGAGGAGGAGGAGTCCTGCCCATGGGAGCTTACACTCTATAGATACAGGAGGAGGAGTCCTGACCACAGGAGCTTACACTCTATAGATACAGGAGGAGGAGGAGTCCTGATCACAGGAGCTTACACTCTATAGATACAGGAGGAGGAGTCCTGATCACAGGAGCTTACACTCTATAGATACAGGAGGAGTCCTGACCACAGGAGCTTACACTCTATAGATACAGGAGGAGGAGGAGTCCTGACCACAGGAGCTTACACTCTATAGATACTGTCACGCGGTCTTATGATATGTGTACGATGTCAGTAAACTATTCTTAAAAGAACAACACTCTATACAACATATAGATTAGCAACATCAGCATGTAAATATAGAATAGATTTACCTGACACGATATCCGTTGAACTCAGGGTTAATCTTGAGGACTTGATACACTGTCACAGGAAAGAGGAGGACCGGGGTCTAACCTGACCCTAAACTGGGGTCCTAACTAATCCCTCACCTTGGAGGTACTGATAATGGTTCAGAGGTCCAAGTCTCCAGCCTAACCCTGTCTCCTATCAGTCCCTGAACCCTGTAATCAGTCCTAAGAAGGATACTGATTACCACCAAAGGAATATGGGCTGATCTCTGCTAAATACACAGATTAGACATATTAGACAGACTGGAGAAAACACAGACTTGCATACACACTCAAACACAGAAGGAACATAAATGATCTGGGATATTAAACTCTAAGCAAGGTGAGCTTAAAACAACTAAGGAGCTCTTTAACTTAAGTCTATACAGATACAATCCTATCTGTGGTCTGCATGAAGAATTTCACTGGCAACTCCCAACACAGACAACCAGAGATTTAAAGGAAACCAATCAACAAATAATTAATTGCAGCCGGGAGAAACTGCACCCAGTCCCAGAACTGAGCACAGACAGAATTAACTCCCTAACTGCCAAACACAAAGAAACAGCAACTCAGCTGTGAGAAGTCAGAATGTGCAACCGCGACGATCTTCGTGGCAATGCACACATGACAGTACCCCCCCTTCTACGAGGGGCCTCCGGACCCTCAGGGCCAGGTTTGCCCGGGTGAGTTCTGTGGAAGGTCCGCACCAAACGATCTGCGTTAATGTCAGACGCAGGAACCCACGTCCTCTCCTCTGGACCATACCCCTTCCAATGCACCAAGTACTGAAGGGACCGGCGATTCAGACGTGAGTCAATGATCTTTGACACTTGAAACTCCAAGTTACCATTGACCACCACTGGAGGAGGAGGTAGAGGTGATGGTATGACTGGTGCCACGTACCTCTTAAGTAATGACTTGTGGAACACATTATGAATTTTAAACGTAGAAGGGAGGTCCAGACGAAATGCCACAGGATTAATTATGGAACTGATCCTGTACGGCCCGATGAATCTGGGGCCCAGCTTCCAGGAGGGAACTTTAAGTTTTATATTCCTGGTAGACAACCATACCAGATCGTTCACATTAAGATCTGGACCAGAAACTCTCCTTCTATCAGCCATACGTTTATAACGGTTCCCCATAGCACTCAGATTATTCAATACACCTCTCCACACTGAAGCAAGTGACGACGAGAAACGCTCCTCCTCAGGAACCCCAGAAGGGACCCCCCCATTGAATGTACAAAACTGGGGATGAAAACCATATGCCCCAAAAAACGGGACTTACCAGTGGACTCGCTCCGCCTGTTGTTAAGAGCGAACTCTGCCAGAGGCAAGAAAGAAGACCAGTCCTCCTGGTTCTCTGAGACAAAACACCGAAGATAAGTCTCTAGGCTTTGATTCAGACGCTCTGTCTGACCATTGGTCTGCGGATGAAAAGCCGAGGAAAATGACAATTGCATCCCCCGACGTAAACAAAATGCCCTCCAAAACTTGGACACAAACTGAGACCCCCTATCTGACACCACATCAGAAGGCAACCCATGAAGTCTCACAATCTCCCCAATGAACACCTGCGCCAGAGTTTTAGCATTAGGGGGCAGGAAGAGCAATGAAATGTGCCATCTTACTGAACCTGTCAACAACCACCAGTATGACAGTCTTCCCTGACGACTGAGGAAGGTCCGTGATGAAGTCCATAGACAAATGAGTCCATGGACGCTCCGGAAGTTTCAAGGGTAAGAGGGTCCCAGACGGACGGGTATGAGGGGTCTTAGAGCGAGCACAAACCCCACAGGACGCGACAAAAGTTAAAACATCTTTATTAACGTTAGGCCACCAAAACCGGCGAGAAAGGAGATCTAAAGTAGCCTTACTCCCTGGATGTCCTGCTAAAGCAGAATTATGATGTGCCTCAATAACCTTTTGTCTCAACTGATTTGGGACAAACAGTCTCCCTGGAGGTCCTGCAGGGGCGTCCCCCTGAGCCTCTAACACCTCCTCCTCAAGCTCAGAACATACAGCCGACACTACCACCCCCTCCTGAAGGATAGGAATCGGGTCATCCATTTTCCCGGCCCCTGGGAAACTGCGAGACAAGGCATCCGCCTTAACATTCTTAGATCCAGGGCGATAAGTGACAACAAAATTAAACCTGGTAAAAAACAACGACCATCGAGCTTGTCTGGAATTCAGACGCTTAGCAGATTCCAAATACAGCAGGTTCTTGTGATCAGTAATGACGGTGACCGGGTGGACTGCCCCCTCCAAAAAGTGACGCCATTCTTCAAAAGCCAACTTAATGGCCAAAAGTTCCCTATTGCCGATATCATAATTCCTTTCGGCGGACGACAATTTTTTAGAAAAGAAAGCGCACGGATGCCATTTACCAGGGACGGACCCTGGGACAATATTGCACCCACCCCTACGTCAGACGCGTCCACCTCCACAACGAACGGCTGTGATGCATCTGGTTGGATGAGAACGGGTGCCGAAGCAAAACATTTTTTCAAAGAGGAAAAAGCTTGGCAAGCTTTGTCCGACCATTTAGAAAAATCCGTCCCTTTTCTTGTCATGTCAGTGAGAGGTTTGACAACAGATGAGAAATTACAAATAAATTTCCGGTAGTAGTTAGCAAACCCCAGAAAACGCTGCAGAGCCTTAAGATCCTCTGGCTGATCCCATTCAAGCACTGCTCTCACCTTTTCAGGGTCCATACGGAAACCGGAGGCTGACACCAAGAAACCCAAAAACTGAAGTTCCTGTACGGCGAATACACACTTTTCCAGTTTGGCGTATAGTTTATTGTCTCGCAAGATCTGCAACACCTGTCTCACATGCTCCTGGTGAGACACAAGATCTGGTGAGTAAATTAAAATGTCATCCAAATATACGACCACAAACAGCCCCACCAGATGACGAAAAATGTCATTAACAAAATGTTGGAACACTGCTGGTGCAGTAGTCAGACCAAAAGGCATGACAAGGTTCTCATAATGTCCCTCCGGCGTGTTAAACGCCGTTTTCCACTCATCCCCCTCTTTTATCCTAATCAGATTATACGCCCCCCTGAGATCCAATTTAGAGAACCATTTGGCGCCAACAATTTGATTGAAGAGATCAGGAATCAGAGGGAGTGGATACGGATCTCGAACAGTAATCCGATTAAGTTCGCGGAAATCCAAGCAAGGGCGTAGGCCTCCATCTTTTTTCTTCACAAAGAAGAACCCCGCGGCCACTGGGGAAGATGAAGGTCTAATATGCCCTTTGGCCAGACTCTCCGAAATATAATCTTTCATAGCCTGCCTCTCAGGACCAGAAAGGTTATATAACCTAGCTTTAGGTAACTTAGCATCAGGAAGTAAATTAATAGAGCAGTCATACACGCGATGAGGAGGCAACTCCTGACACCCCTCCTCAGAGAACACATCCCCAAAGTCCTCCAAAAAAGGAGGCAAAGTACTAGGCACGACCGCACTGATGACTGTGTTCATGCAGTTACTTTTGCAAAACTCCCCCCATTGGCTTATATCTCTGGACTGCCAATTAATCACAGGGTTATGTTTAACCAACCAAGGAAGTCCCAACACAATAGGAGTAGGTAGACCCTCCAACACATAACAAGATAATAGTTCCCTATGTATTGCCCCTACCCGAAGGTCAATGTTATGAACCTCATGAACAAAGCTACCTTGGCCGAGAGGCCTGGCGTCAATGGAGAATATAGGGATCGGTTTGACCAATACACTCAGATGCATACCTTGAGCCTGAGCAAACTGAGCGTCAACCAGATTAGCCCCGGACCCACTATCAAGAAGAACAGAAAATCTCTCCACTCTCGTACCAACCACCACCTCCACTGGTACAAGGAACTGAGAAGAACTAGCGGACGAAATACATACTCCCAGGTTGTCGTCCACCACACAACCTGGGATTAACAGTTTTCCGGCGACTTTTTGCTCAACAAGGCACGGGATGGACATCCCCCAACAAAATGTCCCTCTTTCCCGCAGAAGAAACACCTTCTAGTCCTGCGGCGTACCGCCAATCCCCTCCTACGAAATGATGTCCCTCCCAACTGCATAGGCTCCTCTGAACAGACAAGGGGAACCTCAACATAAGGGACTTTAGTAGTAGGTGGAGTAACAACAGGGGGCGGAGTTACCTCGCACCTCTCCCGGAGCCGTCTATCAGTACGGATAGCTAGGGCCATAGCAGCCTCCAGTGATGGAGGAGAATCATACTGAGCCAAAACGTCCTTTAATTTGTCAGAAAGCCCATGACAAAACTGGCTTCTAAGAGCTGGGTCATTCCACTGAGTATCTGTGGCCCATCTACGGAACTCAGAAGCAAATTCCTCCGCCGGACGATCTCCCTGCTGTATCTTACGTAATTTTGTCTCAGCAAGAGAGACCCGATCTGGGTCATCATATACCAAACCCAGGGCAGTAAAAAATCGATCTACTGACTGTAGAGCCGGGATCCCGGAGGAAGGGAGAAGGCCCAGGATTGAGGGTCCCCTTGTAGGAGCGAGATAACAATTCCCACTCTCTGCTCTTCACTCCCTGATGATCGAGGCCGAAGCCGAAAATACAATTTACATGCTTCCCTGAAGGTAAAAAATTTGTCTCGCCCACCAGTGAACCTGTCCGGGAGAGCTACTTTAGGTTCAAATCTGGTTTGCTCCGAGGGAGACAAAACTTTGGACTTAATGTCCGTCAGCTCCATGGATAATCCCTGCAACTGCAGAGCCAGCTGGGCTACTGGATCCATGGCAACTGGGAATAATTTTATGGCCAGTGAAAATGGATGACCCGATTCCTATCCTTCAGGAGGGGGTGGTAGTGTCGGCTGTATGTTCTGAGCTTGAGGAGGAGGTGTTAGAGGCTCAGGGGGACGCCCCTGCAGGACCTCCAGGGAGACTGTTTGTCCCAAATCAGTTGAGACAAAAGGTTATTGAGGCACATCATAATTCTGCTTTAGCAGGACATCCAGGGAGTAAGGCTACTTTAGATCTCCTTTCTCGCCGGTTTTGGTGGCCTAACGTTAATAAAGATGTTTTAACTTTTGTCGCGTCCTGTGGGGTTTGTGCTCGCTCTAAGACCCCTCATACCCGTCCGTCTGGGACCCTCTTACCCTTGAAACTTCCGGAGCGTCCATGGACTCATTTGTCTATGGACTTCATCACGGACCTTCCTCAGTCGTCAGGGAAGACTGTCATACTGGTGGTTGTTGACAGGTTCAGTAAGATGGCACATTTCATTGCTCTTCCTGCCCTCCCTAATGCTAAAACTCTGGCGCAGGTGTTCATTGGGGAGATTGTGAGACTTCATGGGTTGCCTTCTGATGTGGTGTCAGATAGGGGTCTCAGTTTGTGTCCAAGTTTTGGAGGGCATTTTGTTTACGTCGGGGGATGCAATTGTCATTTTCCTCGGCTTTTCATCCGCAGACCAATGGTCAGACAGAGCGTCTGAATCAAAGCCTAGAGACTTATCTTCGGTGTTTTGTCTCAGAGAACCAGGAGGACTGGTCTTCTTTCTTGCCTCTGGCAGAGTTCGCTCTTAACAACAGGCGGAGCGAGTCCACTGGTAAGTCCCCGTTTTTTGGGGCATATGGTTTTCATCCCCAGTTTTGTACATTCAATGGGGGGGTCCCTTCTGGGGTTCCTGAGGAGGAGCGTTTCTCGTCGTCACTTGCTTCAGTGTGGAGAGGTGTATTGAATAATCTGAGTGCTATGGGGAACCGTTATAAACGTATGGCTGATAGAAGGAGAGTTTCTGGTCCAGATCTTAATGTGAACGATCTGGTATGGTTGTCTACCAGGAATATAAAACTTAAAGTTCCCTCCTGGAAGCTGGGCCCCAGATTCATCGGGCCGTACAGGATCAGTTCCATAATTAATCCTGTGGCATTTCGTCTGGACCTCCCTTCTACGTTTAAAATTCATAATGTGTTCCACAAGTCATTACTTAAGAGGTACGTGGCACCAGTCATACCATCACCTCTACCTCCTCCTCCAGTGGTGGTCAATGGTAACTTGGAGTTTCAAGTGTCAAAGATCATTGACTCACGTCTGAATCGCCGGTCCCTTCAGTACTTGGTGCATTGGAAGGGGTATGGTCCAGAGGAGAGGACGTGGGTTCCTGCGTCTGACATTAACGCAGATCGTTTGGTGCGGACCTTCCACAGAACTCACCCGGGCAAACCTGGCCCTGAGGTCCGGAGGCCCCTCGTAGAAGGGGGGGTACTGATAATGGTTCAGAGGTCCAAGTCTCCAGCCTAACCCTGTCTCCTATCAGTCCCTGAACCCTGTAATCAGTCCTAAGAAGGATACTGATTACCACCAAAGGAATATGGGCTGATCTCTGCTAAATACACAGATTAGACATATTAGACAGACTGGAGAAAACACAGACTTGCATACACACTCAAACACAGAAGGAACATAAATGATCTGGGATATTAAACTCTAAGCAAGGTGAGCTTAAAACAACTAAGGAGCTCTTTAACTTAAGTCTATACAGATACAATCCTATCTGTGGTCTGCATGAAGAATTTCACTGGCAACTCCCAACACAGACAACCAGAGATTTAAAGGAAACCAATCAACAAATAATTAATTGCAGCCGGGAGAAACTGCACCCAGTCCCAGAACTGAGCACAGACAGAATTAACTCCCTAACTGCCAAACACAAAGAAACAGCAACTCAGCTGTGAGAAGTCAGAATGTGCAACCGCGACGATCTTCGTGGCAATGCACACATGACAGATACAGGAGGAGGAGGTGTCCTGACCACAGGAGCTTACACTCTATATATACAGGAGGAGGAGTCCTGACCACAGGAGCTTACACTCTATAGATACAGGAGGAGTCCTGACCACAGGAGCTTACACTCTATAGATACAGGAGGAGGAGGAGTCCTGACCACAGGAGCTTACACTTTATAGATACAGGAGGAGGAGGAGTCCTGATCACAGGAGCTTACACTTTATAGATACAGGAGGAGGAGTCCTGATCACAGGAGCTTACACTCTATAGATACTGGAGGAGGAGGTGTCCTGATCACAGGAGCTTACACTCTATAGATACAGGAGGAGGAGGAGTCCTGACCACAGGAGCTTACACTCTATAGATACAGGATGAGGAGTCCTGACCACAGGAGCTTACACTCTATAGATACAGGAGGAGGGGAGTCCTGACCACAGGAGCTTACACTCTATAGATACAGGATGAGGAGTCCTGACCACAGGAGCTTACACTTTATAGATACAGGAGGAGGAGTCCTGATCACAGGAGCTTACACTCTATAGATACAGGAGGAGGAGTCCTGACCACAGGAGCTTACACTCTATAGATACAGGAGGAGGAGTCCTGACCACAGGAGCTTACACTCTATAGATACAGGAGGAGTCCTGACCACAGGAGCTTACCACTCTATAGATACAGGAGGAGTCTTGACCACAGGAGCTTACACTTTATAGATACAGGAGGAGGAGTCCTGATCACAGGAGCTTACACTCTATAGATACAGGAGCAGGAGTCCTGATCACAGGAGCTTACACTCTATAGATACAGGAGGAGGAGGAGTCCTGATCACAGGAGCTTACACTCTATAGATACAGGAGGAGTCCTGACCACAGGAGCTTACACTCTATAGATACAGGAGGAGGAGTCCTGACCACAGGAGCTTACACTCTATAGATACAGGAGGAGTCCTGACCACAGGAGCTTACACTCTGTAGATACAGGAGGGGGAGTCCTGACCACAGGAGCTTACACTCTATAGATACAGGAGGAGGAGGAGTCCTGACCACAGGAGCTTACACTCTATAGATACAGGAGGAGTCCTGACCACAGGAGCTTACACTCTATAGATACAGGAGGAGGAGTCCTGACCACAGGAGCTTACACTCTATAGATACAGGAGGAGTCCTGATCACAGGAGCTTACACTCTATAGATACAGGAGGAGGAGGAGTCCTGATCACAGGAGCTTACACTCTATAGATACAGGAGGAGGAGGAGTCCTGACCACAGGAGCTTACACTCTATAGATACAGGAGGAGTCCTGATCACAGGAGCTTACACTCTATAGATACAGGAGGAGTCCTGACCACAGGAGCTTACACTCTATAGATACAGGAGGAGTCCTGACCACAGGAGCTTACACTCTATAGATACAGGAGTCCTGACCACAGGAGCTTACACTCTATAGATACAGGAGGAGGAGGAGTCCTGACCACAGGAGCTTAAATTCTATAGATACAGGAGGAGGAGAAGTCCTGACCACAGGAGCTTACACTCTATAGATACAGGAGGAGGAGGAGTCCTGATCACAGGAGCTTACACTCTATAGATACAGGAGAAGGAGGAGTCCTGACCAAAGGAGCTTACACTCTATAGATACAGGAGGAGGAGGAGTCCTGATCACAGGAGCTTACACTCTATAGATACAGGAGAAGGAGTCCTGACCACAGGAGCTTACACTCTATAGATACAGGAGAAGGAGTCCTGACCACAGGAGCTTACACTCTATAGATACAGGAGGAGTCCTGACCACAGGAGCTTACACTCTATAGATACAGGAGTCCTGACCACAGGAGCTTACACTCTATAGATACAGGAGGAGGAGGAGTCCTGACCACAGGAGCTTAAATTCTATAGATACAGGAGGAGGAGGTGTAAGGTTCTGTATATCTGTTTCTGAAACTCAGTTTGTTCGTCGGCCATTTTGCTTTCTGTTTTGCTGCAGCTATCTTGCCCTCAGTTAAAATGGAGTTTTCCAGCTTGCATGTTCCCGCCCTGATTCTCTCCGTTTGCTTCTTAAACAGCCACACCTGAGCAATCAGTGCTTCAGAATCTGGCCTGCAGTGAACCTGTGTTCTGACTCCTGAAGCCTTGGACTTTGTACTCCAGCCATTTCTACTGAGAAACTCTGGAGCTCTTGTGGACTCTGAACTCTGCTCTTGGAAGCCTCACGGTTGCATGGACTTGCGGTAACATAGAAGAAGATCTGAATCTGTTGTGGAGAGTTATTGATGGACTTAGATTACTTTGGCCTGCTGTGTCTCCTGCTTCTGTGTTTGCAACCTGTGTGTTTATTTTTGCCAATTTGTATGAAGCAATACAAGACTTTCTTTTTCAACCTGTGTCTCAAGTGTTTTCATCGCACCCAAGCACAAGACGCTATATGAACTGTATCACATACATTACAAGATTCTGAAGCCAAACGTTAGTGTCTGCTGGGTCTGGAAAGGCTTGTCTGCTGTACTGTGGATATCGGATGTCCGGTTGTACTTTCTGTGATAACAGTGGTTGTGACTTCTCACAACCATTCCAGGTGAGCAATTCCCTTAAGTTTTTTTCTGCAGAGTTATCACAGGTAAACACTATTGTTTTTTTTTTCTCTTCTCTTTTGTCTGCTGAAACTCTGGATATCAGATGTCTGGTTGAAAGCTTTCTGTGATGATAGTGGTTGTGACTTCTCACAACCATTCCAGGTGAGCAGTTCCCTTAAAGTTTTTTCTTTCTTCAGTGTTGCCACAGGTGAACACTATTGTTTTTTTTTTTCTCCTCTTCTTCCAGTATCCTGTCTTAAAAGATCTGGAAAATGGAGGCCCGCATAAAGGAACTTTGTGGAGTGACTGATAATATCCTTGCAGATTTGCAGAATATAAAGACCCGTCTTACAAATCTTCAGGACCTAAATAATCACAATTTGCAAGTGGTTGGACAGACTACTCAGGATTTGCGAGCCAGGATTGAGGTTCTAGAGGGGCGAGTCCAGGCTCCTGCCATGGCCCCGAGTTCTGGGATTCCCAAGTTGCCCCCTTTTCGTTTTGGTGGTGAACGTGAAAAATTCAGGGGATTTGTTAATCAATGTAATCTTTTTTTTTCTGCACATGCTTCACAATTTCCTACTGAACGATCTAAGGTGCTTACTATAATTATGTTGCTTACCAACAAGGCTTTGATATGGGCAAACCCTCTGATTGAGACTGAGGATGATTGTTTGAATCACCTTGATGACTTTATTTCAGCCATGGGGCAGGTGTTTGATGACCCCAATCGAGGTGCAACAGCTGAAGCAGCCATGTTAGTTTTGCGCCAAGGTAAGCACTCAGTAGCTGAATATGCCTTGGATTTCAGGAGATGGGCCCTTGATACCACCTGGGACAATTCCGCCAAAAAATCTATTTTTCGAAAGGGGTTATCCCCACTAATTAAGGATGAACTTGCTCGTGCCGACCCTCCCACTGCGTTAGGTGACTTTATTAACTACTGCATCCGTATTGATACTCGTTTAACTGAACGCAGGCAAGAGAGATGGTTCGAAAGCAATCGTACTAACCTTTTCCTACCTTCCTCTCCAGCTAAGGAACCTTTGAATAGGATTACACGGGAACCTGAACCTGAACCCATGCAGGTAGACTCTTTGCTACGACGGGTTAGTGATGCACGCAAGGAACATCGTTTTAAGGAGAATCTATGTTTTTACTGTGGTAAGTCAGGGCACTTTATTATTAACTGTCCCAGCCGTTCTCGCAAGACTACTGCAGCACTCATTCATTGTGAGTGTTGCGAGAGGGGATCTGTCAGGTCCGAGCCTCAGGCTCCAGAGATAGCTGCCGCAGCAGATCTTGATTTCTCGGACTTAAACTCCGTTACCTCTGAGGACGTTGACTGTGTAAATGCTGCCATCTTTCAAGTTTCCTCAGCGGTGTCCCAGCTGAGTTGTAAGAAAAACAATTCTCACTGTTTTCTTTCCATCAAACTCTGGGTTGACTCAGCCTGGGTGTCTAGCTCTGCCATGATCGACTCAGGTGCAAGTGGAAATTTTATGGATGTCTCCTTTGCTCTAAAACAGGGAATACGTTCAGTGAAGAAGGCTGCTCCCGTACAGATGGAAACTGTGGATGGCTCCCTGCTGACCTCTGGACCAGTGGATCAGGAAACAGAGCCTTTAAAGGTTCTTATGGGTAAAGATCATCAAGAGAAACTGTCCTTTATGCTTATCTCTTCTCCTCACTTTCCCATTATTCTAGGGCTACCATGGCTGCAGGCTCAGAATCCTACCATTAACTGGGAGACCAAGGAATTACACTTCTCAGAGAAACAGATGAGTCAAAAAATTTCAGCTTGCTCTGTTCCTAAAGGAACCATGTCAGTCCCTGAATTACCAGCTGTATACCAGGACTATGTGGATTTATGTGACAAGAAGAACGCTGACCAGCTTCCTCCTCACCGTCCATATGATTGTCCAATTGAATTATTGCCTGGAGCAGAGATACCTTTTGGTAAGATCTACCCCCTGGCGGGGCCCGAGCTGAAGGCTTTAAAAGAGTACATAGACGAAAATCTAGCCAAGGGCTTCATACGCCCCTCTTCATCTCCTGCAGGGGCACCCATATTCTTTGTAAAGAAGAAAGATGGATCCCTGAGACCATGCGTAGACTATAGGGAACTTAATAAGGTTACTATTAGAAACCGTTATCCATTGCCTTTAATCCCTGAGTTATTGGAGAGAGTGCGACATGCTAAAATTTTTTCTAAACTAGATCTTCGTGGGGCCTATAACTTAGTCCGTATTAGACCTGGGGATGAATGGAAGACTGCATTCAGGTCACGCTATGGACACTTTGAATATCTGGTTATGCCTTTTGGTCTGAGTACCGCCCCAGCCACTTTCCAACACTTGGTGAATGACATCTTCAGGGATCTCCTAGATACATTCGTGGTAATTTATTTGGATGATATTTTAATTTTTTCTAACTCCACAGAGGAACATCATGGACATGTGAGAATGGTCTTGGAACGTCTAAGACAAAATCATCTTTACATCAAGCTTGAAAAGTGTGAATTCCATAAGACCGAAATTCAATTTCTGGGGTATGTACTGTCTACACAAGGAATTAGTATGGATGGAAGTAAAACCCAAGCCATCAATGATTGGCCAAGTCCTAGAAATGTGAAGGAGGTACAGCGCTTCATCGGGTTTGCAAACTTCTATAGACGTTTCATTAGAAATTTCTCTGAGGTAGTGTCACCTATCACCCAACTTACCCGGAAAGAGTCTAAGTTCTCCTGGACTCCCAAGCCCAGGAAGCATTTTCCCGTCTAAAAGATAAATTTACCACTGCACCTATTCTAGTACATCCCAACCCAGAGCTTGCCTTCATAATAGAGGTGGATGCTTCAGACTGTGCCGTGGGAGCTATACTCTCTCAGAGAACAGGTGAGAAGAATGTCTTGCATCCCTGTGCCTTCTTTTCCCAGCAGTTGTCTTCGGCTGAGAAGAACTACGATGTGGGCAATAGAGAGTTGTTGGCCATTATTGCCGCCTTCAAAGAATGGAGACACCTTCTGCAAGGAGCTGCACAGCAAATAGTCGTTCTGACAGATCATCGTAATCTTGAGTTTATCAGGTCGGCTAAGTGCCTGACTCCTCGCCAGGCTCGCTGGAATCTTTTCTTAAACCAATTTAATTTTATTATTTCTTATAGACCAGGATCGCGCAATGGAAAGGCTGATGCACTCTCTAGGATTTACTCAGCAGAGACACGTCCAATTACTCCTCCTAAGACTATTCTTCCTGACTCTAGATTCCTAGGAGTGATTCATCATCAAGACCTAATTAAAGACATCAAGGAAGCATACCATGCGGATTCTTTTTTGGCTCAACCCCCAAGGGACGTAAGTCTTGTCTTTAAGAATGGTGTGTGGATTCTGGGACAACGTCTGTATATACCTGAAACAGTCAGATTGAGAGTATTGCAACTCATTCATGATTCCAAAATAGCCGGGCATAGAGGAATTCTAAAGACACAGGAATTTCTTTCTCGTTTCTTTTGGTGGCCCACTTGTAGGAAGGATGTTTTGGATTATGTCACTTCGTGTGAGGTTTGTGCAAGATGCAAAACACCTCGCTCTTCACCAACTGGTCTGTTACAGCCTCTTCCCACCCCGTCCCGCCCGTGGGGATCCATTTCTATGGACTTCATTGTCGAATTACCAACCTCTCAAGGGAAGAACACTATTCTAGTGGTGGTTGATCGTTTAACAAAGGCAGCTCATTTTATCCCTTGTGTCGGCTTACCCACTGCAAAACAGACATCAGATTTGATGATTAAAGATGTGTTTCGTTTACATGGAGTACCGGATGAGGTTATTTCGGATCGAGGGGTGCAATTCACTTCTAGGTTTTGGCAAAATTTCTGTGCAGCATTGGACATTAAAGTAAACCTTTCTTCTGCTTTTCATCCCCAGACTAATGGACAAACCGAACGAACCAATCAAACCCTGGAGCAGTATCTCCGCTGTTTTATCTGTCACCTACAGGATGATTGGGTGGATCTACTTCCATTGGCTGAGTTCTCTTACAACAACTCTCAGAGTGCCTCCACTAAACAGTCTCCTTTTTTCTCTAATTTAGGTTATCATCCTAATATTCTACCACGATTTCCCATAGAGACGCCTTTGCCAGCAGTGGCTGAAAGAGTCACGACTTTACAGAAGAATATGGATCTTCTAAAGGAGAATCTGGAATCGGCTCAGGAAAGGTACAAGAAGGCAGCAGATAAATTTCGTAAACCTGCACCAGTTTTTAAGGTAGGAGACCTGGTCTGGCTGTCAACCAGAAATCTTAAGTTAAGGATTCCATCATCTAAGTTGGGACATAAGTACATTGGACCCTATAAAATCAGTAAGATTATAAGTGCCGTTGCTTGTCGTCTTCAATTGCCCAGAACTATGAGAATCCACCCTGTCTTTCATGTATCCCTACTAAAGGCTGCAACACCCAATACGTTTCCTGGACGTTCTTCTCCTTGCCCTGACCCAGTGCTAGTCGATGGTCAGGAAGAATTTGTGGTGGAAAGGATTTTAGATTCCAGGTTGTATAGAAATCAGTTACAATATCTGATCAAATGGCAGGGCTACCCAGTGGAGGACAACTCATGGGAGCCAGTCAATAACGTTAATGCTCCTCGCTTGCTCCGTCAGTTTCATCAGAGGTACCCACATAAGCCTGGTCTGAGGTCATCCGGAGGTTGCCCCTAAGGGGGGAGTAATGTAAGGTTCTGTATATCTGTTTCTGAAACTCAGTTTGTTCGTCGGCCATTTTGCTTTCTGTTTTGCTGCAGCTATCTTGCCCTCAGTTAAAATGGAGTTTTCCAGCTTGCATGTTCCCGCCCTGATTCTCTCCGTTTGCTTCTTAAACAGCCACACCTGAGCAATCAGTGCTTCAGAATCTGGCCTGCAGTGAACCTGTGTTCTGACTCCTGAAGCCTTGGACTTTGTACTCCAGCCATTTCTACTGAGAAACTCTGGAGCTCTTGTGGACTCTGAACTCTGCTCTTGGAAGCCTCACGGTTGCATGGACTTGCGGTAACATAGAAGAAGATCTGAATCTGTTGTGGAGAGTTATTGATGGACTTAGATTACTTTGGCCTGCTGTGTCTCCTGCTTCTGTGTTTGCAACCTGTGTGTTTATTTTTGCCAATTTGTATGAAGCAATACAAGACTTTCTTTTTCAACCTGTGTCTCAAGTGTTTTCATCGCACCCAAGCACAAGACGCTATATGAACTGTATCACATACATTACAGGAGGAGTCCTGACCACAGGAGCTTACACTCTATAGATACAGGAGGAGGAGTCCTGATCACAGGAGCTTACACTCTATAGATACAGGAGAAGGAGGAGTCCTGACCACAGGAGCTTACACTCTATAGATACAGGAGGAGGAGTCCTGATCACAGGAGCTTACACTCTATAGATACAGGAGGAGGAGTCCTGACCACAGGAGATTACACTCTATAGATACAGGAGGAGGAGGAGTCCTGATCACAGGAGCTTACACTCTATAGATACAGGAGGATGTCACGCTGTATAGCAGATATATATATATGTGATGTCAGTAATCTATATCAAAAGGGCAACATACTATATAACATGCGCATAGATATATGATAACATAGAATTACCTGACAATGTCCAGTGGGTCCATACGGAATCCGTTATACACTGTCTCCGGCTAGAGGGTGACCGGGGTCTAAGCTGACCCTGAACTGGGGTCCTAACTAATCCCTCTACCTGGAGGTACTGTTAAAGGTACAGAGGTCCAGGCCACCAGCGTAAACCCTGTCTCCTATCAATCCCTGCCAACTGTATTCTAGTCCTAAGAAGGACCCTGAATACCACCAAAGGGAATGAACAGGTAACGGATAATGAACAGAAAGACAAACAAGAAAGAGAAGGAATAAAGTAAATAAAGTCTTACATACAACACTCACACACAGTAGGAACACCTAAGGTCTCAGAGATTAACTATAAGCTATAAGAGTAAAAACAACTAATGAACTCTTAGCTTAAATGTTCTCAGAACCGCTCCAGTCTGCTGAACTACATGAATGCTTTCACCGGCGTCTAACACCCAGACTGGCAGAAATATAAAGGAAACTAATTAGAACATAATCAAAAGCAGCCGGGCGAGGCTGCACCTAGCCTTAGCAAAGAGCTAGGAAAAATTAACTCTCACATTACCAAAAAACAAGAAACAGAAGCTCAGCTGTGAGAAGTCAGAATGTGCAATCGCGACGATCTTCGTGGCGATGCACCCATGACAGTACCCCCCCTTCTACGAGGGGCCTCCGGACCCTCATGACCAGGTCTGTCCGGGTGAGTTGTGTGAAAGGTCCGTCCACGTTATCATTGACCACCACTGAAGGAGGAGGTAGAGGTGACGGTATGACTGGTGCCACATACTTTTTAAGTAATGACTTGTGAAACACATTATGAATTTTAAACGTAGGAGGGAGGTCCAGACGAAATGCCACAGGATTAATTATGGAACTGATCCTGTACGGCCCGATGAATCTGGGACCCAACCTCCAGGAGGGAATTTTAAGTTTAATATTCCTGGTAGACAACCACACCAGATCATTCACCTTCAGATCTCGACCAGAAACTCTCCCCCTATCAGCCATCCGTTTGTAACGGTTCTCCGTAACCTTCAGTCTTAACCGATCTGGAACTATCAGTCTCTCTGGAAGTCCCACAGGGGCGTCCCCCTGAGCCCCCAATACCTCCCCCTCAAGCTCAGAGCATACAGCTGACACCACAACTCCCTCCTGAGGAATAGGAACCGGATCATCCATCCTCCCGGTCCCTGGGAAAGTACGAGATAAGGCATCAGGAAGCAACTTTATTGAGCAGTCATATGCGCGATGAGGAGGTAACTCTTTACACCCCTCCTCTGAGAACATCTCCCAAAGTCCTCCAGAAAAGGAGGCAAAGTCCTAGGTACAACCGCACCGATGACCGTGCTCATGCAGTTATTCTTGCAAAATTCACCCCACTGGCTAATCTTTCTGGATTGCCAATCAATCACTGGGTTATGTTTAGCCAACCAAGGAAGTCCCAACACAATAGGAGTAGGTAGACCCTCCAACACATAACAAGACAATTGCTCTTTATGTATTGCCCCTACTCGAAGATCTATGTTATGAACAGCTTGAACCAAGCTACCTTGACCAAGAGGTCTAGAATCAATAGAGAGTATAGGGACCGGTTTGGCCAATACACTCAGTTGCATACCATGCACCTGGGCAAACCGAGCGTCCACAAGATTAGCCCCGGACCCACTATCAAGAAAAACAGAAATCCTCTCAGTTCTAGTACCAATCACCACCTCCGCAGGCACGATAAACTGAGAGGGATTTGGGGACGAAATACAGACTCCCAGGTTAACTCCTTGGGTCAAAGAGGTCCGGGATGGACAACCCCCAACAAAATGTCCCTCTCTCCCGCAAAAGAAACACCTTCTAGTCTTGCGGCGCACCGCCGATTCCCTCCTACAAAATGATGTCCCTCCCAACTGCATGGGTTCCTCAGAACAGACCAGGGGAACCTCAGTATAAGGGACTTTAGTAGTAGGTGGAGTCATCATGGGGGGCGGAGTTACCTCGCGTCTTCCCCGAAGTCGTCTATCAATGCGAATAGCGAGGGCCATAGCAGCCTCCAGTGATGGAGGAGAATCATACTGAGCCAACACATCTTTTAATTTGTCAGACAACCCTTGACAAAACTGGCTCCTAAGAGCTGGGTCATTCCACTGAGTATCTGTTGCCCATCTACGGAACTCAGAAGAATATTCCTCCGCTGGACGATTTCCTTGCCGTATTTTACGTAACTTTGTTTCAGCAAGGGAAACTCGATCCGGATCATCATATACCAGACCCAGGGCAGTAAAAAATCGATCCACTGACTGGAGATCTGGGGAACCTGGAGGAATAGAGAACGCCCAAGATTGAGGGTCCCCTTGTAAGAGCGAGATAACAATTCCCACCCTCTGCTCTTCACTCCCAGATGACCGAGGCCGCAGCCGAAAGTACAATTTACATGCCTCCCGGAAAGTAAAAAATTTGTCCCGCCCACCAGTGAACCTGTCCGGGAGAGCAACCTTAGGTTCAGATCTGGTTTGCTCTGGGAGGGACAAAACCTTGGACTTAATGTCTGCAAATTCCATGGACAACCCCTGCAACTGTCGGGCCAGCTGGGCTACTGGATCCATGACAGCTGGGGAGAATCTTTAGTTTGGGCCGGTGAAAATGTCACGCTGTATAGCAGATATATATATATGTGATGTCAGTAATCTATATCAAAAGGGCAACATACTATATAACATGCGCATAGATATATGATAACATAGAATTACCTGACAATGTCCAGTGGGTCCATACGGAATCCGTTATACACTGTCTCCGGCTAGAGGGTGACCGGGGTCTAAGCTGACCCTGAACTGGGGTCCTAACTAATCCCTCTACCTGGAGGTACTGTTAAAGGTACAGAGGTCCAGGCCACCAGCGTAAACCCTGTCTCCTATCAATCCCTGCCAACTGTATTCTAGTCCTAAGAAGGACCCTGAATACCACCAAAGGGAATGAACAGGTAACGGATAATGAACAGAAAGACAAACAGAAAGAGAAGGAATAAAGTAAATAAAGTCTTACATACAACACTCACACACAGTAGGAACACCTAAGGTCTCAGAGATTAACTATAAGCTATAAGAGTAAAAACAACTAATGAACTCTTAGCTTAAATGTTCTCAGAACCGCTCCAGTCTGCTGAACTACATGAATGCTTTCACCGGCGTCTAACACCCAGACTGGCAGAAATATAAAGGAAACTAATTAGAACATAATCAAAAGCAGCCGGGCGAGGCTGCACCTAGCCTTAGCAAAGAGCTAGGAAAAATTAACTCTCACATTACCAAAAAACAAAGAAACAGAAGCTCAGCTGTGAGAAGTCAGAATGTGCAATCGCGACGATCTTCGTGGCGATGCACCCATGACAGAGGAGGAGTCCTGACCACAGGAGCTTACACTCTATAGATAAAGGAGGAGGAGTCCTGACCACAGGAGCTTACACTTTATAGATACAGGAGGAGAGGAGTCCTGACCACAGAAGCTTACACTCTATAGATACAGGAGGAGGAGTCCTGATCACAGGAGCTTACACTCTATAGATACAGGAGGAGGAGTCCTGACCACAGGAGCTTACACTCTATAGATACAGGAGGAGGAGGTGTCCTGATCACAGGAGCTTACACTCTATAGATACAGGAGGAGGAGTCCTGACCACAGGAGCTTACACTCTATAGATACAGGAGGAGGAGTCCTGACCACAGGAGCTTAGACTCTATAGATACAGGAGGAGTCCTGACCACAGGAGCTTACACTCTATAGATACTGGAGGAGGAGGAGTCCTGATCACAGGAGCTTACACTCTATAGATACAGGAGGAGGAGTCCTGATCACAGGAGTTACACTTATAGATACAGGAGGGGATCCTGACCACAGGAGCTTAACTCTATAATACAGGAAGACTCCTGGCCCAGGGGCTTTTCACTTATAGAACGGGGGGAGGGGGGAGTCCTGATCACAGGAGCTTACACCTATAGATACAGGAGGAGGAGCCGATCACGGGGTTACACTTTAGATCAGGAGGAGGAGTCCTGCCACAAGGGAGCTTACACTCTATAGTACAGGATGAGGAGTCCTGACCGGGGCTTTCACTTTATGATACAGGAGGGGAGGGGTCCTGATCAAGGACTTACACTCATAATCAGGAGGAGGAGGTTCCTGTCACAGGAGCTTACACTCTATAGATACGGAGGAGGGGGGAGTCCTGACCATTAACCCACACTCTATAGTTACAAGGGGGGAGGGTCCTATCACAGGAGTTAACTTATAGATACAGGAGGAGGAGAGTCCTACCCCAGGATTACACTCATAGATCAGGAGGAGGAGTCCCGACCCCGGGAAAATTACACTTTAATAAGGAGGAGTCCCGCCACAGGGCTTACACTCTATAGATACAGGGGGAGTGGAGTCCTGACAAGGGCTTACACTCTATAATACAGGGGAGGAGTCCTGACCCGGAGCTTACATTATAGTACAGGGGGGAGGGGGGGGGTCCGACCAAGGGTTTCACCCATAGATACAGGGGGAGGGTCTGACAGGGCTTTCCTTTAATAGGGAGGAGGAGTCCCCGACCAGGGCTTACACTCTTAGTAAAAGGGGGAGGTGTCCTGCACAGGAGCTTACACTCTATGAACAGGAGGGGAGTCCTGACAAGGAGCTTACACTCTATAGATACAGGGAGGGGTCCTGCCCCAGGAGCTTCACTCTAGATAAGGGGGAGGATTTTTGACACCGGAGCTTACACTCTATAGATTTCAGGAGGAGGAAAAAGGGTTCCCCAAAAAAAGGTCACAGGAGCTTCACTCTATAGATAAGGAGGGGAGGAGTCCCCACCCAAGGGCTTTCACTCTATAGATACAGGAGGGGGAGTCCTGACAAAAGGAGCTTACACTCTTAATACAGGAGGAGGAACGACCCCAGGGGCTTACACTCTTAGAACAGGAGGAGGAGTCCTGACCCCAGGGCTTACACTCTTTTTGTAAAAAGGGGGATTCTGACCACAGGACTTAACTTTTTTAAAATACAGGGGAGGAGGGGTCCTGACCCCAAAGGGGCTTACATCTATAGATTAAAAAGGAGGGTCCCGATCCAGGGCTTACACTCTATAATACAGAGGAGGGTCCTGACCACAGGGGGTTCACTTATAGATACAGGAAAGGGGGGAGTCCTGACACAGGACTTACATTCTATAGTAAGGAGGGGGGAAGGTCCTACCCAGGGCTTACATTTA